>JBCAUA010553439.1:0-16558 GCA_038406235.1 Peronia verruculata | reverse complement strand
ATTGGATTTTGTGTTTTGAAAATTAACTATTTTCAAAAGCCTAAGGCTCCTAGAGTATTGAATGGAATTGCGTGAAAGTTTGCACATGAATAATATAATCATATCTATAGGCCAAAATGCATTTGTTTTTTGTTTATAGGTCATAAAATAGTTTTTATAAACTTTTGAATTATGTATATGGACAGATGTAAATTTTTCGCAATTTTCCCTCAAATATCCGATTTTCCTTCCAAAACAGAAAAGAAATTGAGAAAAAGCGATGCATATTATCAAAACACATGCTATGGAGAATGTATATTCCAAATTTGAAGGCAATCGGTTGAGAAATAAAAAAGACTTAGGGAAAAAAACAGTGAAGAAATTTTTCATATTGAGAAAATCGCAATTGAATTTTCAAAATCTCTCTATACAGTCATTTAGCGGGGCGGTGTTGGTGCCGTTTTGGTGCACACAGTATATGTTTCTGGCCCTGTCCATTATTTTTCTGGTAGGCTTCTATGAGAAGAGTTCAAAGTGTGTAAACATAGGAAAACCCCATTTTTGATATTTTAGTCCCAAAACCCTATTTTCAGGACCCGCACACACACACACACACACACACACACACGCGCACACACACGCGCGCGCGCACGCGCGCACACACACACACACACACACCTTAATGCTCTTCAGCATATACATGTATGATTTAATAGGGTTTTTTTTTTTTAATTGATTTGATTTAGAATGTTTTTTGAGGTTTAAAATTCAAACTGGCCATTTATCTGAAGGTTTGTGAGAATAAACAATTCAGTGTGATCTCAGTGTAGTCAAAAGTTTTATAGGAGGTTTGTTTGGGGAGCTAGCTGGCAGAATGATCAAATTCAAAGTGAATACATGTATCTGAGTATGTGAAATGAAAAAAGTATATGTAAGGTGATTGATACTCATTACTGTCCCTTATTAACCCACTTAAAGCCCAGACAGCTTATAAAAAACAAAATGATTCTATCGTAATATGACATTTCATGTACAATGTACTTCAAATCAGTCTTGGATTTCAACAAGTCACAGTGAACTTAGCTGTAAAGATAAGAAAATATAACTTTTATTAGTTTTCAAACGGAAATTCCACTCACACTTGATGATACAACATGTAAGATACATTCACGTTTATTTTTTGTGGACAGAAATATGATCATAGCCTCGGCTTGATAAGCATGCCACTGATGGCAGAAATGGATTTCTGTATGCTCACAATTATTTCTTGCATATATATAACATTACATTAACAAATGTTCAGTTCCTTTGGAATATTTGGCAGTTGGTAATGAAGTGGATGCATAGTTTTCCTGATTCAAGCTTTGATACAGGGCTCCTGGAAGATTCCCTTTAACAATTTTCTTCACTTTCTTGGTACCTCTACATGTACATATTCTCCATTTATCATGCTTCTTGCCCGAAGAAATGATTTTTCCTGCCTGTATTGTTTTTGAAACAGTACATGATGTATTTTGAAGCCTGTCTGTGTGTGTCGCTTACACATCTCACAGTCACTCAGTCAGTCAAAATGAGTTGTACTGCACGTCATTTTTCCATCAAATTGAGCTGTTCTCATAATGTAAAACATGTATTCATTCGCCTTTGTGCAATAAACAAAATCTGTGACTGGAGCCAGATATTAGAAATTGACGAGACAGGGAATGAACACTGGTTAAATTTAAAATCAGAAGAAAAATCAGCAAAAATGATGAACAAATTAGCACATAAATCTCTTTTCATCTAATTTTCTCTTCCTAACATCTGATAATCTGCCCGGGCCTAAGGCAACACCTTCCCATTCAGAAATTAAAAAGAAAAAAAAGAACAAAAAAATCAACAACATAAAAACATTATCAGACCAGTTTTTTTTAATGTTCAACCCCTGTTTTCTCCGTTCAAATCCTAGCTGGCTCATTCTGACAAGCTGGGAGACATAATGATTACACCAGGCAATTGAAGATTAATTTATGTGCCCACATGCTGTATAATTACAGTATAACAAACCAAATCATTTTGCTTTTGGATGAAAAAGTTTAATTTACATTGATTAACAACAGTTAAATCAGTCGGGTGGTTAGCCAAGATCCAAATTGAGCAATAAACGATATTATGAATTGTCAAACTAAGCCATGTATTGTTTTAACAATAATAAGAACATCGCACAATGAAAACAAACTGAAATAGCATGACATGCTTAAAAAAAAAAAAGAATGAGGGGAGAAAACTCTTTCTGTTTTTTTGTTTTTTTTTCACTTCATCATCTTTTTGGAAAGGGAAGGGGTGGGGATAAGAAAGCATATAATCTAGTCTAAAGTGGAAATACAAGTTTTTTGTTCATTTTAAGTTTCTTTAAGCTGAAATATAGACTGATCCTTGCTGAGGGCAAAAATGTTTTAAAGAAATGGTGACATTAAACTTTGAAACATTAAAAAATAACAAATTTCTGATATGATCAACACTGGAAAGAGAAAGCATTATGCAACCAATGTGCTGGATACCTTTTTTCTTTTTTAGTATAGAAATTACACATAAAATACTTCAAACAGCTTGTAGGATCGAATGACAGATGACATTGCAATGATCTAACAAAATAAATACTGTGTCAGAAATGCGCATCCTTACAACCAGGTATGGATAAGATGGTTGGTTTACAAACAGATCATTCTAAGTATGTTGTAATAATTGCAGTTTACAGAGCTATGGATGGGGCAAATGCTCTGCATTTCTTTAAAATCAGCACCACTGAAAATTGAATACACTGTACATGTATATTTCCAATATTAATTATGCGTACTTTCACCCTACAACACATGTATTCTTATGGTTTTTATAAGCTTTTCAACCTCCTGTAGTGGTGGTTATTCTTGAAAAAAGATATATGTACATGTAATAAGAAATGAAGTTATGAAGTTAGTTTTAGCAATCTAATTTGCATGAACATAAAAATAAAATGGCTAAAATGTTACAACAGTTAAATTTAACTTCAACTGATTTGACTAATCTGGGAAGGCACTGAGAATCAAGACCTCATACATGAACAGGTATAATGTGCAATGGGGATTGATATTTTGACTGAACTATTGGAAATGATATTGATAAACATTATACAATGCAATTCAAAATTCTTAATTATGTTAATACACTTTTTATCACTGAAGTAAAATAACATTATTTTGTAAATTACATGTAGTACTTACATAATTAAGTTTTTAAATAATTTTTCCCTTTTCTTCTAATATTCTTTTTCTGTTATTTTAGATAATTTTAGTTGTTTCAAAGTAATATCGTGACTTGGTCGTATATGTATCTATAGTGAAAAATCTTAATTGTGGAAAACACATGAAGATAAATCCTCTTTAAAAACATACAGCATTTATTAGTCAAGAGATTAAAACTACATGTATGTGACAAAACATTAGTCTGCTCATACATAAGTCATGAATGATATTTTGGTGGTCAGTGGCTTGAAAAAAAAACAAAGAAAAATTATGAGAATGTAATTTCTATTGCAATACATGTACATTGTTTTCCATTTCTTTGCAGTTAAAAAAACAAATAAAAAAATTTGCATCCAGTTTGAGATCTTTCTTCCTTCTCTTTTCTTCTCCAATTTATTTTGCTCCAGACTCTTCTGTCTGGTATTTTCATGCACATACATGTATCTATACATTAACAGATTTTCTCTATTTCTACCTCAGGCACACACATCATCATTCTGTTGTCATTTCATGTTATGAAATATAATAAAACTGCCTGACTGGCAACTAACATAACAAAACAATTCAAGAAAAGCAAATAAAATGTATAAATTGTTTGATCTTGATGATGCTAAATACATGTACTCTGCCAAATTTTCGAGCCTGCTTGGCTTTTGTTGGAGCAATGATGAAAACATATGAAATGTATATAGGGTAATGCTGTACACGAAAGGAAATGTTATTTAAATGATTTGTTTGTTGTGTAGGAGGGGGTTTGCAATGTTGTTTGAAAAGGAAATAAAAAAGTACATTTTTACTAATTTTTAGAGCAATTGAATTTTTATAACTATTGGTTTACAATGGTAAATTTGTTGTCATTTCATGTAATTACTGTATAGAAATTTGTTAAAATTTGTAATTTCATGTAATGACTATATATAAATCAGATGTTTAAACCTGGGTTTTTTCGTCAGATGTAATGAATAATATTTTTTTTCTCTTTCATCTTTAACATAATCATATGCATCTGTTTGAAAAAAAAATGACCACAATATTGAGGAATTTCTACTGTGTGCTGTTTTGCACATGCAGCATTTTTACATTTCATATGTATGAAACAAAATGAGATCACTATTCATTTGCTTGCTTTTGCATCATTCCACATACCGGTGCATGTATTTCATTTTATATACATGTATGTTATACATGTACAATGTACCAAAAGACTGGAGAAAAGTGGAACAACCTTGAGAATTTACAGGTATTACATTTTAGGCTATTATATGTCAAAGACAAGACACTCTGTCACTTGCATATATATGAACCTGTACTAGACATTAACTTACTTGTTTTAACTGAGCAGATTTGTGCACTGGGTATAAAAGTTACCTCATAATAAATACACCACAATATAACACTATGACTGGCAACAATATTGCTGCATATTGATAGAACGACAAAAAGAAACATAAGTGGAAGACTTCTAATGACTATCAGTATCAATGTTTAGAACAAACAAAATTAGTGGATTTGCCATTGCTTTGTACAAATGAAATGTACTGGAGGAGCCGTGATGATTGACTGCCCAGTCTGCCTACAACGGATGAAATGTGATACCAGTTTGTTCTATGGTGTTTAGTTCTCCCCTGGATGAAATAGTGTGTAGATCTACAAAGAGACCATGTAATTTAGTCCAGTAATTCATAGTGGTAATTCAAATTGCTGTGACAAGGGCAACTATTATGCAGATTTAATTATCAATCTGCATGTTGTCTGTCTTTTGCTGCATACATAATTCAATATGTGAAATATCAATCTTGCCATTCATCTTCAAATGTGAAAACCAAAATTAAAACCAGTGTCATATAGCCATCCAGAGGAGATAATTTCTTTTCACTCTTTGATAATGTAAATTCTTAGGACGAAACACTCCAAACCATATCAGTGCAACCATACAGAACACAGCAACAGCCTATTTTTACTACCATGTTTTGGTGAGAGTTATCTCTAGTCTAAGTCAGTAACCTGTATATTTCAGGGATGAAACATAACAGTGACTTGCTGCTGTTGGTTGGCAAAGAAAATTTGCCAAGTGAATTATGCATGAACTACATTCATTGGATGGTAACCAAAACCAAACATGAAGAAGAGATCACGTATCAGCATCCTCAAGAGGAGGTGCAGACGGAACAGTTTTGGGAGGCAGTGGGAGTGAAGGATTTGTCCCAAGACAGAAGAAAACAGGTGTGTCATTGCCTTCTCCCACACCCTCTTGGTTTAAAATTCTCCTGTGATACAGGCCTGAGCTGTTAGAGTTATCACTGTAACTGCGATCCCTGTACCTTCTCTCATGACCTATTTCCAGTGTGGGATCTGTGGCACTTCTAGGAGGTGATCTTGTCTGGTCTATCTCTTCATGACGACGCAACTGTTTCAGGCTCCCACCAACATGTCTCATGATGGGACTTCTGGAGGCTGATGGTAATTGCTGAAGTTGGACATTGTTTGATGTGTTTCTATCCTCTCTGGACTGGTCATTGCCTTGACTCACTGAACCATTGCTGGCATGACTTGAGCATGTCTGGGTCTGAAAGGATGGACCGCATACACTGTCATAAGTAGGTGGTGGAGTTTGTACAGCTGATGATACATGCAGTAAGTTGTTGTTGATAGGGAGAGGACAGAGAACTTCTCTCTCATCGTGTCCTTGGTCATCTATGCCTGTGTTGCTGTTAGATCTTCTCCGCATGCCTTGCCAGTCCACATGCAGAGAGCCAGTGTTTCTTGGAGTTCCATGAGCACTTCTCTGTCGTGTGTGGTGCTCACTGGCATGTCTTCTCCTGCTCAGCACTGGCGTGCTTGTACTTCCTCCTTGCTGGTCCTGCCCATGTTCACTGCTATGTGCAGGGAACACAATATTTTCAAAAGATGGAGGCGGAGTCAAATTAAAGTGAACCAGACAGGCATCATCAAATGATGGAGGCGGTGTGAGAGGTGTGGGTTTGGGCCAGTCCTTGCAGATGTTCGTACACTTGTGAAACTTGAAAAACTCTGTGATACCATATTCGCCCTTGTCAAACATGCCATACATTTTGGTGGTGGAATGGATGATTGAATCTGTGAAGACATAGCTTGGAGTTGAGTTACCTTTGTTCTTACAAATGCCTTGAAAGTCACAGGCCACCAGTGCACCATTTGTAAATTTGAAAGTGAAGTGGGAAAACGTTGTAAGACAGTCTGAGTCCACATGGTCATTGTGTGTACTTGACCACGGACAGAAACGTGAAATTTTACCTGTAGGGAACAACAATAAAGACCTATTCAAATATCTCCCACTGATATTCTTCTGTGTGAAATTGCTAGTAATTGTTATCTTCCAAACAGTTACAATATTCATTCAAGTGTTTATACCACTTTAATTTTTATACTTAACTTCTCCTCCCCTCTCATTTCAAAGGGTCGACAATGTAAATTCCACCAACACCAGTCTAATCATCCACTAATCCACATAATTTTATATACAGATCCAAACTGATTCAAATAAAATGTGCCTCCAGATAAGAACATACATATGCATGTACATATATTGTTTTCCATTGCTTATACATTGTACAACTTTTTTTTTTTTCAAGTTGAGTGTAATTTATACTTTGAAACTCCCGAAATTTCTAGTCACTCACCAAGAGTACATGTACATATGTCTACACTGCTACAAGTTTCCTGCTTTAATGTAATTTTACTCTACCTGGCAAAAGTTCCTCCACAGATAGCCATTCTTCTCCAGTGAGACCACGCCCTCCTCTTCTTCCAGCCAGCCACTTTGTGAGGTTGGATACCTTGTCCATTTGAACAATGCCAGGAACAACAACCTGAAATAATGAGAGCAATGAGAACTATACCTTAAGCATATCTCACGACCCAAACCAACATTTTTACATATCCATGGACCAAAAATTAAACAAACGAATCATCAAGGAGATATTCACCTTCACCCTTCTTTTGATTTCTGCAGAACAGATGTTGTAATTGTATAGGTACTGTAAGGCTGAGACCCTCAACCTCTTCCAACCCTCTCCGTCCCTTCCTGCATATCCGATTCCTGGCCATTCTCATGTTATCCTCCCATCTCTTCCTTTGTTTAACTCACCTGCAGCTTGCTCTTGCTGTACATTGTAAAGCTGATGCTCTTGGCAAGGCCTGGAGAAGGCGATACATGACCATAATATGTGTGTTTCAGCTTTCATTTCTTCACCGCAGTGAATAGGTTTCCATTTCCATGAGGTCCTATAGCTTCCTGGAATCTCCCGACGGCCTCTTCCTTAAATTTTGTTAAACGGTCTCTGTAGTTTTATGCCAAGGACTTTTATACACTTTCTTTGAAATACATGCAACAGCTTATTTCAAATTACACAGCGAGCGTACATCTCCACCCCACTGTGCAGACTTACTTTTATTTTGCAGTCGGGCGAACAGTCTTGAGCAAATCTGGCTGCCAGCTGCTTTGTGATGTCCGCCTTGTTGACCTCGTGAGTCCAGATTTCTTTGGTGCCTGGGATGTCAGTGAAGGCTTTGACAACCACCTTCTCCCACTCTCGTGGCCCGTTGCCAATCAGAACACCTTTGTACATAGTCTTCTTGCAGCCCACTTTGAATGGTTTCAGGGTCAAACCAACCTGTATCAAAATAGATTAAGCAATGAACAACAATAAGCATTGCATAGACACACTTGAAAATGTAGTAAACATGTATTGTGATTGAACTGGGAATCACAATGAATAAATAAATAAATAGAATAAATTTTTTAAAATAGCCACATTAAATGGAAATATACATTTCTTTTCAGATCAGTAAGGGAAATAAATAATTGTTTAAAGATTTGAGATATTTTTTTGTTTTGAGTTACATAATGCTAATATGGTGGCCCCAGAACCTGTTCACTAGTTATGGTTTGTAGATGTGGCTATGCTATCGGGAAAGATTTGCTTTGATCGAACTAACATCATAAATTTATCAGTTTCGAATAAAAGCAACGGGAAAGAGGTCCTGCAACCTTGAAGGCGCACCTCAATCTGTGAGAAATTAATCGATATATGTGTTTGCTTATATCCTGACTTAACCATGCGGAGAATGTATATTGAACTATGGCCTATATATAGAGAGCATTTACGTAGCGTTACTAATCCAACAATTAATGTGTCGATACTACTTGTCAAACGTTCGATGGAATAAGTTCTGCCAAGTTCAGTGACATAAGTTAGCATCAGCTTGTAGTTCGTTTGAGCTGAAACAACTGTTTGGCCTTCTATTTAAAGTTACACTTGCACAGGATAGAACCTGTTATGATCTCTTCAAACTCCAAGACTCTCTCACCCACAAGCAAAGCTAACGTTCCTGTTAAGGTCCAATTGCAGCCTCACGACTCTCAAACACACCAGAATCTATCTAACCTAAATCCATCCATCCAGCCAGCCAGCCAACCAGCCAGCCAGCTGGCTAGGTACTCACATTTAGACCAGACTGCTTTTTTATTTTCACTTCAAATTTTAAGTTAACTGACACACATAAACGACAACAATTCTCTCATGCTAACGATCGTATCCTCGTGGCCCCAACACAACTAGGTATTTTCAGCAAAATCACATGACCTAGGAAACATCGCTCACATGTGGCTTTGTTTATATGATGTGACAAGTCTGAGAGCTCACCATTCGTCCAGATTTGTCTGCCATGCAAGTAAACAAAGCCACATGTGAGCGATGTTCACTAGGTCATGTGATTTTGAAAAAATACCTAACTACATGTATAATAATGGCTCCAATACTCACCCAATACCTGTGTCCGTCACCTCCCGAGATACTCAACGTCTCTGACGTCATTGCTTGACCCATTATGACCTCCTTGGTGCTCTATACGCCTGTCTGTCAGTCTAAATTCACTCTTCTTTATTATTTCAGCAGCCCTTTCTTCAATGTTTCTGTAATAAAAACGAACAGGTATATAGGTCTATAGGCTACAGATCACATGTATTAGTTCTCAAGTTTACATGAATAACGTGCAAGATGCTATCACTATGAAAGTAAGAACTCGGTGAATACATTGATTTAATATAGATTTAAAACAAATGATGATTTGTAAATAAATGTATATGAAAACACGATAATGTCAAAGAATGAACTAGTCTCCCTCTCGCCCTATTAATTTCTAAGACTTACAAAAAACTGGAGCAAATGAGGGGAGGTTGTCACAGTGATGCTTTAAGAACCCCTCTCCTAAAATGAGCATGGATCTAATCTATTCTAACCTAACCTAATCTAACCTAACCTGACCTAACCTGACCTATCCTAACCTATATAACCTAACCTAATCTAACCTCACCTAACCCAGCCTAACTTAACCTAATCTAATCTAACTAACCCAAACTAAACTAATTTTAACGTAACAAGTTTAATGCGTTAATCCGGGCCAAATCTACCCTAGCTTTTGTTGTTGTTGTTGTTTGTTTTTTAAATGTGATTCTTTCCCAACTTTTACTTTAGAACTAACCTAACCTAACCTAATCTAACAACAGTGATAAATTCAGTATCGTTAATCTAGACCTAATGTAAGCCAACTCTAACTTTTATCTTTTGTGCGATCAAACATCAGATGACTAGGCTGTCTTCCTGCAACCATCCCGCAGTTACTGTGCAGTTGTTAGTGAATGAGGACATCAAGGCTTGCAGTTCCAAAAGACAGAACCAGATTACCGGCACTGTCAGAACTCCAAACTGATAAATTAGACATGCTTGTCGCCCGTAATCGTTTCGTTCCAGAAAATCCCGTACATCCTCTCATCTGGGATAGGCTGTGAAGAAAGTCATCGGTCATCTCAGATTTCTATAAAGCCACTGTAATAGGCCTAGTTGTTTGTATCTGTGACTGACATGGCTGTACATTGCGGCACATCGTATAATGATATCACTAAAACTATTACGAAATGCTAGAATTCGTATTGGTTTCGATTATCGAATAGTCATAGACACTCATGTCGCTAAGGTCAGTGAGAGGACGTCGGTGTTTGGAATGTCCGAGCGCCAGTCATGCGGATAGTCATTTGCCAGGCCAAGGTCCCGCTTCAGACCGAGGACAGCACTAGGCCTGGATTTACATGTAGATAAACATCATCTACCATACATTGATGACAGAATTCCCATTTTGCGTTCTTTCCGCTTTGTGCGAACTATAGATTATTAATATTAACTGACAGCCGAGGAAGGCTTAAAAACTGTCTCAATTCGCCAACAGAAGTTAGATTATTTTGTTGTTTCCTTTTTTTTTTTTTTTTCTAAATCTTTTCCGGCCATGTTGACTGTACTGTCCACAACTCGAAACGAACGAGTACATGGAAAACAATCCGCTAAGATAAGCCTCCTTGAACACGAGTGGTAGGGAAGAAGTGCCCACTGTCTTATTAAACATGTAGTTTGTACAATGTACTCGTGTGATGTAAATACTACACAGCGGCCACGTGAGAGACAGGCTAACTTTCAAAATTAGTTCATTATTTTAGGCCTACTTACCGAATTCAATGAAATACATGGATACTAGCTTTTGGCTTCCAACAAGTCCCTTTCCATGCCACAAATAGACTACCAGATATCTGCCTTAGTCATGCAGATCTAGCACAGTTAGCTAAGAGTAAACAACAGGCGAACAGCGGTTGGCTTCAGTAGCCAGTCCCCGACACTGGCGCTTAAGGTTTTTGTCAACTGGTTGTAAGATCAAGGACTGTAAACTAGGACGATGACGAGGTTGCTCGGGACGCTTTCACTTTGGTTCTGGTTCGTTGACCCTGAAGTTTGTTGGCTTCCAGTTCTGTGACTTATAACCAAAGAGTTTTTTTTTTTTTTTTCGCTTATAACGGTTCTCGTGGCTTACTAGCTACCTCTGGTACAAGAGATCTGCTCCAGCTCCAACCTGTCTAACTGCCAGCTCTAGATCATTATTTCATTCATGGCGCCTTAGGCTGTTATATCTAGCTTGATCGCATAACGGTTGTTTCATGCACCTCTTCGTGAATTTTAGTTTATACACGCAGCAATCTGCTGCATTTACATTTAGTTTCTGAAATGTAGCCCAGTTTCAAGGCTATCTACTATAATTATACCATTTTTAACTTTATTGCCCACTGGCAGCATACAATAATTGCTGAGGGTAGAAATTAGGAATCTGAAAATTCTGCTCGGACAGCTGCACTCCGTTTACTTTTCATTGATTTTGAACTGCCAAGTGGTTCTTTAACGTGCGTGACGTACACAAGAGGCCTCGGAAATATATTCGCCCTCATCCGAGAAGGCTAGACGTGGGACCCAAAAGAAGCCAGGGGACCGCTGAGTTACTTCAAAAATGCATGTTTTCGATCTTCCCTGTCCTTCCCTTCCCCAACTGAAGGACCCACGAGTTGATCCTGACCACAACCTGACCGATGTTAGTTGTTTTCACCATGAAGCAGACACCAAACCACATAGCCACGACACCGTCATCCCAAGGCTACGCTACTAGTTAAATACATGTACATGTATAAGCTTATCATCGTTTTAACCGTTCGGATTAATACAGCTTATAGAGAATGTCATGTTGTCTTAGAATCAGAGCTATCTCTAGAAATACTTTTTAGCGTCACGCCATCTGCTTTTTAAAGAAAAATACATTCTTGCTTCAAATAAATATGGCTAAAGCGTTTACTCTAATGCGGGCATACTCGTTAAAATAAGAATGACCTATCTTTGCCTTTCTCAGTAGCGTTCTTAAAATTCTTTTAATCGCGTATCTGAGAGAAATCCCGACCCAATAAATCAAACCATGCAAAAAAAAAAAGTCGACATAGTGTATATTACTGTTTAACGGTGGCCTGGTGCAGAAAGGTCCCGCCGAACGTCTTCATGACATAAGATAAATTCCGAGCACACTGGCGCGGGACTTTAGATTTCTAATGTACACTCTCAGTGGCAGTAAGTTCCTATCTATTCCGAGCTGTTTACGTTCGGTCCACCCAGTTTCTGGTTTCTCCCGGTTATATTCGTAACGCATAAACTAGAAGTGGACAAGGCAGCGTGACAAGCGTAATATGTGTGTTGTGGGTGATGTGTAATTTTCCCATTCGTATCGGAATCAACTATGAGGTCATATTGGAGAGATGGGGCGGGATGAGGGAGGGAGGGGGGGGGGGGGGAAGAAGTGAGAGGCAGGAGGTTGGGAATATTTTTTTTTTTAAATCCTCACCCACAAAATGTAATGCATTGTAATGATATGGTCAATGCTGCTACTATTACAAGCAAGTCAAGTGCGTGAACATAAAATACGAAGAAGAAAGCTCCAAGAACCCCAAAGGTTTATAGTTCCTCTCATCTTCTCTAAAACACAAACACACACACACACACACACTTTATATAAATACTACTACATACATACATACATACATACATACATACATACATATATACATACATACATACTCTTTTCTCTCCATATTGCTTGGGTCGTAGGTCTATGTTTTGACAAATCACTTAACACAAATTAGGACAATGGCATGTTTTGTGTCACAGTGTTCATGTTAAGGAGTTTCCGGTTTACAACTATTCTCTTCCAGTGTTAAAGATAAAAGCACTCACAGCCCAATTCAATATTCACAGAAAGTTGTTATGTTTCACCGCTTTTATGGGCAGCCTAGTCAAACAATAGTGATCATAAAGTGGGAGAACCGTTTGTTTGTCGTTAGAGGCAGACAGTGGAAAAATATCTTACAATAACATGTTTAGTAAATTATGCCTTGCCAACAAGAAACCATCGAATTTAGATGAATTAACTGCGATACAAATAAAAACAATCAGAGACCCTCATCTTGTCTATATCTCTGTCTGTTTGTCTGTCTGTCTGGCTGCTCATCTGCTCTATTTCTTATTCTTAGGTGTTATTGCTATCTGTTCCAGTCTATGACTAATAAATTGGTCGGCGTATGTTAAAAACTCAGGGATGCTTGTCAGGGATTTAAATCTTCGATATTCTACTTTGAGGACTAGAAGCCAGAGATGATGCTTGTAGATTGTAATGCATTTCAACAAGAGCTACATGTATATAAATATTTATGACACCAACTATTTCTCTAGCTTCTAACAGCCAATAAAACTGACCAGGTTTGAAAACATGTAGGCTTAAACAATCTTACACCAGACCTGTGATTTCCCTGCTTTACTTTTCAGATGACGATGAAATAAAAGCACTGTAAGTAAGAATTTTATGGAGCTCACTATGAATCCCATTCATAGATCTCTATAATATTAATAATTATAAAATTGCAAGAAAACCCTCAACAGGCCTATTGACTCCAGAACTGCTACATGGATTCATCTGAAAATTTGGTACACAACACTGTTGCATGGGGATTTGTGTTTCCATGTACATAAACCAGAGAAATGTTTTGACGTTATTCAACAATTGCAGTACTAACTGAATAATAAACTCGCGAGGGTGCTTGATCCGAATTGTACGTTCGACAGTATGACGCGTTCAAAACACGTTTTCAACATTCAGGTTGATCAATCAAAATATCAACATCGAGATGTGCACGCTTTGTCATACACTTTAAGTAGAGGGGGTTAAATTTTTAAAAATCTCCCACGGAGGCCGTGGATTCTCTTCTAGTTGATGTACGACACTATGAGACCAATAGCGCCTATTAATGTAGGCCTATACGTTCGCAGGCCTTGGGTTACCAACTTGATAAGGACAGATTAAAGGCCGCTGTTGAGACTCTATGCTTCACATGGACTGTTGGCATATAATCCATCCCATTTTTCATAATACAAACTTTTTGTATAGTCAAATTGATCGAAATACGTTTGTTTACCAAATCGTGCCTACCCAAAACAGGAAAGTTATGACTTAGTGCAGGCCATGTACTGAACAAAACAGAGATAGGTCTAAACACGTGTGACTTTAAATAGGCCGATCATGGTTCACTTGTTACGCATCTCTGACCTTTATATAAGTCTGAATCTTTCCAAGTCTTGTCGTATATTCTAACACAGGTAGTGCGACCTGTCCCTTGTTTGCAGTGAATACCTGTAAATACATGATATCATTTATACAGGTCCGTTTCCTAATATATCAGCACTACCAGGGTCAGTGTAATGTCGGACAGGGCACGACCTCGTGTGACGTTAGCTGAAGTCATCGTAAAGGTTCTTTGTTTGTGGCTCCTATTTTCTTACCATTGATAGTCATGAAAAATTGACAGTATCAAAACGTAGTCTACTTACCGTATGGTGTATACTGATAAAATTGGCTTTATCTCATGTATGATAAACGCTCCACGAAGAAAAAGACAGACTAACTATGGCCATGACAGGGCCAATTCCTCAGCGCCATAAGGTTATTGTCGCCAATATGATAAATACGCTGGGTGAGGAGCAGTGTTATTGCTATCTGTTGCAGTCTATGACTAATAAATTGGTCGGCGTATGTTAAAAATTATTATAGAGATCTATGAATGGGATTCATAGTGAGCTCCATAAAATTCTTACTTACAGTGCTTTTATTTCATCGTCATCTGAAAAGTAAAGCAGGGAAATCACAGGTCTGGTGTAAGATTGTTTAAGCCTACATGTTTTCAAACCTGGTCAGATTATTACAATATGGCCAATATTAGCCAATGTGTTTACATTAGCCTATCAACGAGCATTCCCTTTCTTCATGTTCGGATTTTTTTCATGAAGCCTGGGACAGAATAACTATGAACGTAGGGAGGCCCATTTTAAGCGACACAATGTTATTGTTGCTAAAATGATAACTACTGTACGTTGGATGGAACAAAGAACAATAGGCCTATTAGAAATATTAGGGCTTACCACATACCGACCAACCTGGCCTTACTTTATAAAATATGATATAGTATATAGTCTGATGAAGTACAAGATAGTGTACTTTAAAAGCCCTCATTACTGCTTTTATATTCGTTTGACGGGAAAAGTTCCTTTGATCAAGAGATTGCAACACTGTTCATATTTACCTAGCTGATCATTTGAAGAGAATTATCGTCTCAAATACCGAGTGTCCATCTATTTTTTCACACAAGTAAGACGTAGTTTTCAATTAGTCTTTCAATAATCCGGAATGTGAAGGAGCATTGCTTGACTCAAGATAGATCACTGAATCAAGTGAATAATTTAAATTCATTATGTTATTTCCCACAATTCATTCACCACCTGGTTCTTTAATAAAGTCCTTTTGTTAATGCTGGATAACATCTAAACCTAGCCGTTTTTTTTTTTTTTTTGCTGTTTTTTTTTTTTAACTGACAGTTGTTTCATTATACCGTGTCATCAATTGAAATATATTATCTTTGCCTGGCTATTTGAAAGCGATACCCAATAACAAATGAATAAGTATAGTAACGATTCAATTCTCTATGAATTTATTTTGGCTTGCCATATTAACACATAAAACAAACAGAGACAAGTAATAACACACTTGCAACGCATTTCTTACCTTTATATATTTCAAAGTGAATCTGTCCAGGTCTTGTCCTAGTTTACAAAAAGAGTAGAAAAGCAAAAGTATAGCACAACTACGGATAGCTCTGCCGCTGACCCACAAAGCGACTGTAGAGGAATAACAGACACAGCACTGCGGTGTTGACCACTAGGGATCCATGAAGCCTATTATGGCTTCCCTTGAAAACCACAGCTTATAAATGGCATGCTGTTTTTCTGCCCCACCAGTCTCATTCAAGTAGCTCGGTTACATCCGCAAACGGCGACACTCTGAGAAAAACCGCGGGCAGACGCACAGACGCACGCACAGAAGATGAACACACACCTAGCAAAATTGTTCAACATAAACACACACCTAGCAAAATTGTTCAACCGATATGATCTTGACCTCAAATCTTTAATGGGATTCCCATGGCTTGCTGTTTGACATTTAATTTACCGCGCCCACCACCTCTATCGGGCGTCCCCGATTGCCTTGAATAAAACCTGACTGTAGATTGGTTAGACTAAGGATCTATTTTTAAAGTTTCTATTTTTATTTCTTCGGGGAAATCACTAAAAAAAAGACAGAATGCAGGAGTGGTATGTGACGTTGCTTGTTTGTTACTCGAGTATCTAGGCTATAGGATAAATACTGAGTATTTCTACCGATTGCATGGCTGCCCAGACTTCCAGCGTGGAAGCTACTGGAAATGATACAGTTCCTGACGTCATGAAGGAGATTGTATGGCTCTGCGGTGGTATGGTCTTGAGACCCATTCATTCTAGAAGAGTAAAAAGCTCACATTCGCAAAGAAAAGCATAGCCAAT
>JBCAUA010553329.1:0-16559 GCA_038406235.1 Peronia verruculata | reverse complement strand
CCCCCCCCCCCCCCCCCCCCCCCCCCCCCCCCCCCCCCCCCCCCCCCCCCCCCCCCCCCCCCCCCCCCAACCACATTTCCTGTGATATTTCACATATTACTAAAACAAAATCTGAAAAAAAATCATCAAGATGAGAAAACAGCATTTTCATGGCATAGTGATTTTTTTTTCAGAATTTTCTGTTACTTATGTATTAAATAACAAGAGAAAATGTAATTTTGTGTTCTTCTTTACAATGTTTATGTTAAACCTATTGTACTTTGGAAAAGGAAACAATTCTGGTTGACGGTCAACATGGCTCATTCGCACTGGTCAGGTTATGCTACTCCATTGACTGTCTCATCACCCATCCTCTCTTTTCATTGGCTTCGACGTGACACACTCCTACGTAACTGTCTTTGGTAATGATGAGTCAAAATCTACTCCTTGTTTCAATGAGGACCACTGCGAGCTGTCATATATATATATATATATATAATTATATATTCCTACGGCAGAAAAGTGACAACCGAGTGGCAACGCTGATTGAGATGGTCATTAAGAACCTTGGATATTACGCAAACAATTATTATACAAAGATGCTTGAATTATCTCTTGGAAAACAAATCACTGTCAGATACCTATGCACCTTACATGCATGTGACGCAAAATATGGTTTATTTTAACCAGTAATTTTGATGAGACGAATATCTCTTAGATACCAAAGTTGGACATATCGGAACAAACTTCACTTAGTCATGAAAATCAAAATGTTTCCCATGAATCTTTCAGCCGTTCATCAATACCATCCGATAAAACATCGCTGTGGCTTGTAAAGGCTATCTTTTCTGGTAGGAGCTTGAGGTTTCTAGTGTGGGCTTAGCGTTCCTGGTGGGGGTTTGACGTTCCTAGTGGGGGTTTGATGTTTCTGGTGGGGGTGTGACGGTCCTCGTAGGGGCTTGATGTCTTTGGTGGGAGCTTGGCGTTCCTGGTGGGGACTTGTCGTTCCCTGGGAGAGACGACGTTTCTGGTGGGGGCTTGACGTTTCTTGGCTGTTCTTTGGAATTTCCTACATAGAGAGTACGCCAAATCTTCACGTTTAAATAGAAAATGTAAGATGCTAAACTTTGTCACTGGTGTTTGATTAATATTTCATTCTAATTCTGGGCTGAAGACTCTCCTTCGCTATCAGCACATTTAAGTCCACCCTTTCTCATTATGAAGCTAACGAGTAGTTTCATAAAAGACCGTGACTAAGAATTAATGAGTATCATTATAAATCATATGATAGTAAATGGCTGTTCTTTGATTGGTCAAGTTCTTCGATCTTGTTAGAAACAGTTAGTGTCTGGAGTGGATCCCTCAAAAAGAGAAGATAATATAGATCAGGGTCGTTCAATAAAGAGACAATCAAGATTATAATGAAGACATATGGGTAACTTTACATTAATACATCTATTATATGTCCCATATAAATCTATTTTTTTATATAATGTTTGATCAGTTGAACACAGGATTAAGTGAGGCTAGACTAAGTCAAAGAATGATCACTTAAAACAGTAGTTCACAAACTTTTTGGACTGCTGTCCATTTGGTCTCCAGACAATTTTCGCACCGCTCTCCAATCGAAAGAATTCATTTCAGATTTCTCTTGGGTATCAGTAAAACACATGACCCCAAGTTCTAAACTATGTTGTCTTATCTTAGTAAAGTGAATAGAATTGTAGTTTTTAACAGCATGTGAAAAAATAAATAAATAAAAGTACCATCCTTTGACCTCCAAGAGGGGAAATTGGCTTGATCATTTCAGACCGCGTCGCCGCAGTGCAGCGCCACTGTACTTCCCCCGATATACATCAGATATCCGTTTTACAGATGGGTGGGCTCAGGAAAATTGTGTGTTAAGTATCTTTCCCTTAATAAGGATACAACATGCAACCGTTGCGATTCGAACCACCCACCTCTGCTTCCAAAGGCCGCAGCACAAATCATTGAGCTAATACTCCACAACGTGGTTTTTAACAACACTTTATCTTTCTAATATGGATGGTCATAGATGCAGTTAATCACTGATCCTATGCGATTTAGAGAAGAGCAGTTATAATCCACGTAGCTCTATATCTTATGATATTGGCCCACCTTCTGGACATTCTCCGGTCATCTACCGGCCCCGTAATGCCCCTTAACCTTTCAGCGCCGCCTTGGAAGTTCTCATCGCCCCCAGGCGACGGCATCGCTCACTCTTGGAACCACAGGTTTAATGGACCTCTGGCGGGCTTCAACATTGTGGCATATAATGAACAACTGAGAAACCGTCGAAATGAAATGTGGTGTGTTACCCAGTCTATCACTCTTGGACATTATGCAAGCACGTGACCCATGACCTCAGATCATTTATATTTTCCTATGATAAACTTCGCGTTTGAATGGTGAACGACTGAGTTCTACTCTGTTCCACGTTTGTGGGGAAAAAAATGCTGTATTTTAACTAGCATTCTTTCCAAATCACGAGAAAAAAAAAAAAAAAGAAGCAAACAGTGGCATTTAAAGATCGGGGCGCTATTATAGATCATACTTCAAAGTAGCTTGAGCATTTTGAGAGACCCAAAATCATTTTTTATAATATACATTTAAAGCTTTTGTGTTACGAATGGGCTAATTAAGGACAGTCCATCAATGGCATCACATGGCACAGACCAGACCTATGGACTTCTCCTGGCCTCACCACGACAGCTGCGTTGTTTGATAAAAGTAAAATTCGAAAATGTTAGTGTAGGACATATTCTTGCTTACCAGTAACAGTTATGATGCGCAAACTTATTAAGCCCTATCATCACATCTGAGACTGAGCCAAAGATGAATATCCAGACTGGGGTAATAACAAAAGTTGAGACTGGGAGTCTTTGATCCAACTCATGGCTTTGTGATTTCGGGTTTCGATTTGCTTTTGGCTTCAAGGACCCATCAGTGACCTTCACGAATTAGAAAAGACGTGTTGACATGTATTTGTGGACTGTCAAAGAATATGAAAAACGATCCAGAACTCTCAAAAAGCATACGCGTAATGTTTTGCCGTAACGTTAGCCGCATATAAATATATTTATAATTTCCTTAGGTTATGCTGCTATAGATGCCTATTTTGTGTACAAATGTTAAGATCTCTATCTTGGAGCGCAAAGAGACATCGAAGTGAGGAATAAAAGGAGAGAGAGGATTGAAAAAAAAAAAGAATTGGGGATGAGAGAGAGAGAGAGAACAAGGAAGAGAGGGAGAGAGAAAGGGGAGAAAGTGACGGTGATAGACACGAAATCGATAGATCAATAATCTTAAAGCTGTAAGAAATTGACAGAAAAGGGAGGAGGGTAACAGGGAGTGGAAGGAGGATGGGGAAAACTGGAGGAGAGAAAAGGGGGGAGGGGGAAGAGAAAGCAAAATGAATGAAGAAAAAGAGAAAGGGAAATAGATAAAGAAAAATAGAAAGTAAAGGAAAATAGAAAGAAAGAAAAAGAAAGAAAGAAAGAAGAAAGAAAGAAAGAAAGAAAAACAAAGGATTAAAGAAAGAGAAAGGCGAAGAGAAAAAGAAAGGGAGAAAGAAACAATGAAGGAAAAGAAAAAAAGAAAAAAGAAGAAAAACAGGCAAACAAGCGGAAAACCATGCAAATTGAGGACTCGCATAATATTCAGATTGATGGACAAGTTGTGACTAGACAGACGGACACAGGATAACCTACCTGTAGACGGAATAGATATCTCTTGTAAATCACAAACGTAGATCAGCGTGGCCAAAAAGAATCACTTCATACCATCAATCCTCACACTGAACGTTTGATTTGTCCAGCGCGGTTATCAAAAATCGCTTTACAGCAGCAAGGAAACAAAGCCTAGGCTGTGTTGGTAGTACTTACTCGGGCGGCTGTTGTCTATCTCATCCCTGATTGGTGTATGTTGGACATAGTCAGGGTGCTCTTTTTGCTCCTCTCAACGTCAGACGCAAATCCCATAAATCAATGAGCTAACGAGCGAGAGGTGAACACTTTATGAGGTTACCAATAACACAAAATTTAAGATGCGTTACTCAGGCATTTCACCATTAACTGCATCAGATCAACCTTAATAACTGCCCATGTGAAAGAAGAATTCTTGATATCTATAAAATTATTAGAGCACCTGAAAGGCATTGATAAGTTACACTCAATATTTACCAATGTTTGAAAGTAAATACAAAATGTTTAATTCTAAAATGAACGTGGTAAGTGGCAGTTCCGTTATGTTCTAACATGAACTGGATTTACGACAGTGAAGACGCAAATATTAAAATTATGACTCCAGTGATATACGAAGGGTCCAGATGCAAAATGTTATCCTTCCTGGGATGTTGTTGTAGATTTTGTTGTTGTGGTTGTTATCTCTGCAGTTTGCTTCACAGGTTTGTTGTTGTTGTATATTTTGCTGATAAGCCCTCAAATGTCAATAGCGGCCTCCAAATGCCAAAGAGATAACTTATTTATCATATGGCCACAGACCCATGCGACATGTTCGGTTCGTTAGAGCGACAGGACGACTTAGGATGACGAAAACAAGTTTATAAAGACGACGACTTCGTTAAATCCACGTGTTCAGAGTGATCAGTTGAAGGAGGTAGTTCGGTTCGCTGGCCTTTCAACGGTCGGAAAACGCGCGGGCGTGCAGTCTCAGCATTCCCGCGGCTGCCCGCTGTCCCCGCTGTCTAGATACGCGAGCGGTTCGCGCTGTCCTCGCCAGCGATGTCAACTTGCAGCTTTGAGGACTCACTGAGAGGAATGTGCGGTAGCAGCTGATTGATGGAGGAGGGTATATCAATGTACTTTCACTAAATACCTTTCTCTTCACAGCTGACTTTGATTTCCCCTTCTATTTAAACATAAATATATGCAATATTAAAAGACAGCATAGTCCATCACTTTATTCTCTTGTTTTTTTAATATGCTTGTTCTCACTATGGATTGAACGATAGATCGCAAATTAGGCTGGGATTTCTTCAAAACAGAGTTCCAGGAAAAAGACATTTTGTCAAAGTATATTAGGATGACATAGTCTGTTCATTCCTATTTTCTTTTCTTCACCCCACCCTCTCCCACCACACACACACAAAGTTAATGTATAATTTTATGGTCATCGACCTCATTCATCAGACTCTTGTAGTTAAGCTGACATTTACGACTGGAGTATTTACTGAACTGTTTGTGGTGCATCTTTTGTTCCTCATGCTTTGAGATGGGCTTATCAGTTGTCTCGATCTCATGCATGCAATGGTTATCCCACCGGAGATTTCTATCTAGACAAGCAAGGCTATCTGATCATGAACATTATAAATAAGAAAATGTGTAGCCAATGGAAAATAAAAAATAAATTGGAATCAGATATTATTATCTCCATCTCTTTTAATTTTGACGATCCTGTAAAAAGAGTAAGGATGAGTTTGTTTGGGGGATTGCATGAAAGAGAAATGTAAAATGAAAAATAAATGAGGTTACATTGGAAAAATAGTAAGATACAGAGCGTTGGACATTACTGTCGTTGTAGCCATCATCATAATTTACAGGTTCAGAAAAAAAAAAGAAGAAGAAAAGCAAACAACCGTTACAGATATAGTGAACAACTTCTGTGAAATATAAGGTTAGCATGCACATACTGTGCCAAAATAGTTCATTTTCAACTTAGCACAGATCTGGAAATCCCCGGCCGAGTTTTTGTACCCCCTACTGATAATAAACACCACGAAATCCTTCAACACTAGTGCTGAACGCAAAACTTCGAGGAAAAACGCAGCGCCGGACGTACGTCATACTTTTTATTACGTCATAACATCATTAACACTACTCAGTACCACTATATTTAGAGGCCATCTTGGTTCAATAGGCTCATAGTGAAAGTTTTAGTGAACATTTCTTCCACACCGTAACAGGGTCAAACCGAAGAGTGAGTCAAATATGTGTATAATTTGGAGTGTTTGTACCCCCCTGCTAAAAATAGACGTCGGTATTTCCAACCTATTGCTTGGTCGGAAGAAAGCTATTATCCACGATGTCAAAATTTTGACTTTTCCCTCGAAGGAAAGACTATAAGAAAAATGGAAAACAAAGAATAAACAAAACGAACTGTATGTGGGAGAGTTAAAATTAAACAGGGGCTAGGAATAGATCCTGAAATATGAATTGGGTTTCTTTCCTATTACGCTATTACTGTTGTCATGAAGGTCATGAGCAAGCCAGGTTTGAAAAGTCGGAATACAAATATAATCTGACAGCCTATTGCTTCCATTTGTGTTTTTTGTTTTCTAAACCAGATGTAAACGTACAGTATTGATCGGGCACGTCTGGCGGCTGGTAAAATAAACTATTTGCCATCATCTTTTCTTTTCTCTCTCTCTCTCTGTTTCTCTCTCTCTCTCTTTCTCTCTCTTTCTTTCTCTCTCTCTCTCTCTCTCTCTCTCTCTTGGTTTAGTACAGTGCCAACCCCAAAAAGCCTGCTTATGAATCATTATGAAAGGCTGTTAGTAATGTTCTTTTTCTAGTTGGTACGATGATTTACATATTTTTGGGCACAATAGCTGGAATTGTTTTACCCGAGTTTAATGATTTGTATTGTATCCTTATTTTACCACAACGTCACAGCTTTACATCCGAGTTTCAATTGATGCAGCCCAGAGTAAAACGCAGATCTAACAATGAACAAAGACATTCTGATAGTGACTAAAGCGCCTAAAGCATTTCCGCCAGATGCGTACAGCAAATAGAGTCATTAAAAACAAAAACAAAAAAAATCTTTCATCAATTTTAAGCACAAATTTTACTTTTGATAGTAGTAAGAATTAGAATTGTACAACTTGTGGACGGCTCGTTCAAATGAATCAGTTATAAACATTTTACACCCAAAAATAATAATAACACTAAAGTACCTTTACAACATAATCTGGGCATTTTGACTCTACTTTCTACTGTCTTTTCACAATCCCAACAAAAATTACTTTTTTGCAATCAGTAGTAGTAATCCTTTGTCCTACTCCCATCAAAACGTTTTTCATTTTTGTTGTTGTTTTTGCTTGTTATTTATTTATTTATTTGGGGGGGGGCTGGGGGGAAGGGGGCATTTTTCATTCCATTTTCTGCTGTCTTTTCACACATAAAAAAAAAATCATTACTTTATTGCATTCAGTAGTAGTAATCCTATGTCCCACTGCCATCAAAACGTTTTTTTTTTTTTTTTTCGGAGGGACTGAGGGAATTCTCGATTCCTCATTGTCTTAACAAGACCACTATTCCAATGCCCTTTGGCAAAACTCGTTTGCCTTGAAACATCTGTTTCGAGAAAATCAAGCTTTAGCTTTACGTCAGTAATATGCTCTCTCCTCTATTCTTTTTACTGAGTAAAATACAGGGAACGAAGTGCTTGTGATACAATTGTGGATAAGCTGTGTTTCACTAGGTGAGCAAATTGTTTGTTTGTGTTGGGGTTTAACGGCACATCAGCACTCAATCATGGCTATATTGTAAGATACGTTTACACGTCAAGAAGAAGAGAGAAAAGAAAACAGGACGGAAGTCAGGAGCAAGGAAAGACAGAGGAGATGTCACCCCTGGAATGTCGAGGATGGCATGCCATGGGAGACAACCCACCGATTGCGAGCTTTCACCACCTGCAGGTGGGAGAAAGGAACCTACTTACATACCCCGGACCCCCACGGGACAGATGAGCATATAATTAAACGAGTCGATCCCGACCGCACCATAAGCAGACGCCATACCGATTGAGCCACTGAGATATATATATATATCTGTCTGTCTGTCTGCCTGTCTGTCTGTCTGTCTGTCTGTCTATCGATCTATCTATCTGTCTATCTATCTGTGTATATGTCTCTTCCTCTCTGTCTTCTCTCTCCTCTCTCTGTCTCTCTCTCTCTCTTTCTCTCTCTCTCTCTCTCTCTCTCTCTCTCTCTCTCTCTCTCTTTCAGCCTCTACTCGCATGGGGAAACAGTATCACAGTGCAGCTGCTGCTCACAGCTTGAGATTTCAATAGCAATGTCAAGTGGGTCCTATCTGGTCGATTCAGCTCACTGACGTTCTAGATTATCCAGTGTAACAGATGAGCGCCTGTAATATAAAACTGCCTGCGAAATTAAGCGAACTTGATTTTACATTATGAGAGAGACGGTCACAGTTATATTTGCAAGAGCGTTTTCTTGAAAATGAAAGTGTTAAAAAAAAAAAAAAACTAGAAGAGGACCCACGACCTTCGTGGAAGATTTTTTAAATACAGATCAAACCGATACTGCCATGGGACATAAAGTGTATGGCAAGCATGCGCACCTCAATGTTGGGATTTTGAATGATTATACTGAACGTTTCCCAGAGAAAAAAGTGTTCAGTGTTTTGAATGCGTCATTCTATTCGCATCAAACACCCTCGTGGGTATCCTATTCAATTATTATCGCCTTTTAGAATAACATAAAAAAAAAAAGTAAGCTTTTCCTGGTTTATGTAAGTCTTAGTAGAAGCACAGAGTGTTATGCAACGACGTTGTGTGCCAAATTTCAAGTGGATAAACATAATAGCTTTCGAGTTCATAACTCTTTTTATTTTATGGGTTTTGTTACTATTGGACTAGAAGACGTCCAAGGCGTTCGTAGAAAACGTTCGTAGAAAATTATATATTAATATAAATCAAATCGACAGTCAGTCTGCGATTCAAGGGGTATGCAAGCATGCACACCTCGATGTAAATATTTGGGTGATTAAACTGAACGTTCCTCAAGGAAAAAGTGTTCGGTGTTTTGAATGTGTCATTCTATCGGACGTACAATTGGCATCAAACACCTTCGTAGGTATAAAAAGAAAACATTCCCTTCACATCACAATTTCTTTTTTGGAATTTTTCATGGTGGATGTTTCAAGCAAAGAGCGGAGAATTGATTATTCCCTCTTTACACTGTTTGTTCAACCCCTCTTTTGTCTGATAAAGGGAAGTAATAGGACTGAGCACAACGATCTCCCCTTATTATCGCCTCTTTTAGAATAACGTCAAACACAGTAAGCTTTTTCTGGTTTATGTAAGTCTTAGTAGAGACTCAGAGCGTCATGCAACGATGTTGTGTGTCAAATTTCAAAATGATACATACAATAGTTTTCTTCATAAGTCCTTTATTTTATGGGTTTTGTTGCAGATATATAGTATAGAAAGGACAACCCAACATTGCTCTGCAACTCAGGCATATGGCAAGCGTGCGCTAGTCTATAGATAATTAAACAGAGCAGTTACTCAAGGAAAACGTGTTTGTTGTTTTGTATGTTCTGCGGAAGAACAACAACATGACATGTTATTCTATCGAATGTACAAATCGGTACAAACACTCTGGCGAATTTAATGCTCAGTTATTTTTGCATTTTTAGAATAACGTCAAGTATGATAAGCATTTTCGGGTTTTAAGTAAGTAGAAACATAGATCTTCATGCAACAATTTTGTGTGCTAGAATTCATTTTGATGGGGTTCGTTGCAGATTTATAGAGCAGAAAATAAATGTGCTTAAATTTAGCTTGCCGTTTCTTTTCTCGATAGCGGCATTAATATTCAAGATATTCTATGCATTGCCGGTGAAAACGTTCGTGTGCTGGTCTGAGGCTACCTCATTGTTCTTCATGTGTAGTGTTATTATTATTATTATTTTGCTGTTGTTGTCGTCGTCGTCGTTATTGTTGTTATCGTCGTTGTTCTTACTGTTGTTGTTGTTGTTGTTGTTGTTGTTGTTGTTGTTGTTGTTGTTGTTGTTGTTGTTGTTGTTGTTGTTGTTGTTGTACTTGTCGTCCCTGTTGTTGTTCTTTTTCTTCTTCTCGTTCTTTTTCTTCTTTTTCTTTATCTTCTTTTATGTTTCTTCTTTTTTTCTTCTCCTGGCTATTATTCTTCAAACAATTCTTTTGTTGTTGTTTTTTTTTCTCCTGCATCTTTTCCTGCTCCTTTTTTTTTCTATTCAATGTCTTTTTCTTCTATTTTTCTTTTTCTCCCTTTTTTTATATTCTTTTTCTCCATCTCCTTTTATTTCTTCTCTTGTTTCATTCTTTTCTCCATCTTTCTATTCTGTTTCTTTTTTTTTCATTTGTTCTTCGCTTTCTTCTGTTCTTTTTTCTTTCTCTCTTTCTTCTTCATCTCCTCCTTCTTCATCATCTTCTTTTTGCATTTTTTTTTCTGTTGTTCTTGTGTTTGGTCATGAGAATAGCTAGTCTTTATACAGTGTGAATTACCGGTATCGGAAGACATGTTCAGCCTAATAATCAGAATATGTTTGCACTCCCAAGCCACAGATCCACCCAGTACTTTAGGACCTATGTCAAAAATGGCTACCAAGTCACTTCCCGAAGGAAATTCTGTGTAGGGAAAAAAATAGTGCCTTTTTATGCTTATGATTTTGAATGATTGCAGTGATGTTCTATAGAAAAATATCCAATATCTGGCGTTTTTGGGTCATTTCCGCGGAGAACGGGGCGTCTTGCGGTATTTGAGTAAATTTGCAATGAGTGGAATTCCCGTGGGAAGAGAGGGCTTCGTTTTGATGTAGTTCTCCACTTCAGTTAAGTGAAGTAAAGTTGAAATTCGTCCCCGTGGACATTGGCTTGTGTTAGTCTGATGACGCTGGCTCTGTGTTCTGGTCGTGATGATGGTTAAGATAATGATAGTGATAGTAGCGATACTGGTGTCTTAATAATGCTGGAAAGGATGAAAACCGTGAAGGCGTTGGAGATGATAAAGTATTTACACGGGGCGTCAGAAGTCACTGGGCAGTCAGTGTATGCTTATTGTGCGTTAATGGACACCTATTTTAGACCATCTATCGATCGAACACTTAAAAACGAAATATTTGTGTCTGAAGCCAAAACTTTTGTTATGGTGTAAAAATAGATTTTATCATTTGGACTCAAAACGATCTGGCTGCTCGGCTACTTCTGACTCATCCCATATTTTGATTTTTTTTTTTTTACTTAGTGAAGAGCGAAGCAACCATTAAAATTAACACTCAAAATATTTTATCAATTTCTCTCGTATTAATTCCTCATATTTGTTGTTTGCCTACTTTTACGTACAAAGGAAGTTTCCAGTTTAGTTTTCTAGAAATAGGTAACGTTGATGACAATGCATGTAGTAATTGATTATGGTCAGTCTTATTCAATAATTGTGGTCGCTACAGATGAGATGGTGGCAGTACTGGTGATGATCTTGATTTTGACCCTTTTGTTTGTTTCAAGCTTTCCAATCCTTAAAAGTAGAATCACCTCGGCTTTAAATGGCTGTCTGTTTCTGGGGAGAGTTTTTGTAGGTAGAGATATCGGAATCTGAGAATTTTACCCAGACAGCCTACTTACTCTTTGTCGGTTTTTAACTGCCAAGGGATTCTTGAAAGTGCGTAAAGGACACACGAGATCTCCGAAATACGTTCGCACTTGTCCGAGAAGGCTAGGCGTCGGGCTTCCCTACCTACAGAAAACCAAAGGACCGTTGAGTCGTTGAAGAAAAAAAAGTTTTCGATTTTTGTATCCTTCCATTCCTCAATGGTAGAGTCCGCGAGGCGAACCCACAACCTCATGACCTGGGCTGTTTTCACCAGGGAACAGACGCTAAATCACATGGCCACACCGATCCCTTTATTTTTTACCCTTATCTGTTATTGATTTTCGAGGATATTTTATTAATGACAACGAGTTATACAAACTGGATTATGGATTAAGTCGTTATTAATATGTCACTGGATTAATACGACATAACAAGCCATAAGAACGACAAGTATCTATCTTACATTTCACACATTCTGGACCTAAGACGAGAAAGCATAAATAAGGAAATAAATATATAAATAAATCAGTGAGAGATAAAATTCCACATTTAAGGTTCAGGCACCCAAAAGTCATAAAATGTAAAGCGGGAGTAACTAAAATAGTAAGACAAGACAAGACGTAGGGGGGGAAAATCCTTTTTTCGTGACAGATTCTCTCAAAATGGCTGTTTTTACCCTAGGGCCTTCAATTCTTTATAAACCAATGAAACTGATTTATTTATTGTTCTTTTTTGCAGCGATAAAAAGAAAAACAATTTTGGCCCAGTCGAAAAGAAACACATCACTAAATGTAAGGCTGGAGTAACTAACATATCATTAACATCTCAGGAAATAAAGCGTGTCTCGAGATGGATTCCCTCGAAATCTTCTCTCTTTGTCTGGATGGGTTCTTTCAAAGTTTTTTAGATTCTCTTAATATTCTCTCTTTGTTTTCGCTAAAGATTCTCTTATTCTCTCTCTTTTCTCTCTCTCTCTCTCTCTCTCTCTCTCTCTCTCTCTCTCTCTCTCTCTCTCTTTCCATGATAGATTCTCTCAAAATTCTGTCTTTTTTTTTTTTTTCTTTCGAGAACGATTCTTTTAAAATTCTCTCTTTTTTCGAGCTGCATGCTCTCTAACTTAACTTGGTACTTGTCACTATGAGGTCTTTAATTCTTGATAAGTCAGTCAAAGATGTTCACAGACAAAAAGAGAGACAAAAAAAAATCGGCCCAATCGAAGAGACAAAAATGTACCACTGGTTTAAATGAATGAAAGATGACGCCTACAGCAGAGCCACGGGAACTCCACTAATACAGCGGGGTAGAAATCAGATCCCATTTTACTGCAAATTACCCGTAACACCGCTTTCCTATTAAATGTCAAATTGGATTTCGTAGAGACTCACGCCTGTGTGGGCTCGAAGGGCCCGCAGATGTGGACAAAGAACAGGCGATTTCCAGGGGAAAGTTTCTCACAGGGAACAGATTTCCTCCTCTTCAGAGACACAGAAAAGCCTTTACAGGAGTCACCGGAAACAGAGATGGCGCATCACGCAGACATCTTCAATCTGATGGGAAAGTGACCCCTCCTCTCCCTCAACCTCCTTCCTCACCCCCCCCCCCCCCGCCTTCCCCCTCCCTTCACGATGACAGAAATTCACCTTAATTCACTTGTCACCCTTAATTCACATTTTAATCTCACACTTGTTAGCCTAAACAACATCTTAGCCTCAAATCACATGTTGGCTTTAAATCACATATAACCGATTCAAAATGAAAGGACACAATCGAAGAAACTTTTTGCCTGAACATATACATTTATGTCTTTGGAAATAATGAAAGTGTGCACTTGGAAAGTGATCTTGGTCAACCTACATATGGTTGGGGCAACATTCTGTTTGTCTATAACGGTGAGGAACTATTTGAACTTGAGTGCTTAAACATATTCAGATACCACGGTGCTGGTACTGTGCTATGTACATATTGACCACTAAGGGTTTGAATGTATTTGTTTTATAATTGTCCCTATAGAACAGCTCGAACTAACTCGTTTTAGACTGTAGTGGTGCTGTAGATATCAAACCATCTGGATATCAGTCATCTATTGTTTTCGTTACAATTCATTTATTGATTGCCCAAGCTGATTTACCACAATTATATTGCTATTGTATCTCTGGTAGTAAAATTCCAACCACAGGTTTATAATGCTGTAATCTCTTTTGTTCGTATGTTTGTCTGTCTGTTTGTTTTAGGATTTTTCCTTCTTTCCCAGCTAACCTACCGCTATCAATAACTTTGGGGAAGAATGAATCTATATTATAAAATTGCAAGAAAACCCACAATAGGCCTATGGACTCCAAAACTGCTGAATGCATCCATCTGAAATTTGGCACCCAACATTGTTGCATATGGATCTGTGTTTCTATGTGCATAAACTCGAAAAAAGGCTTATTATGTTTGACGTTATTCTACACATGGGGTAATAATTGAATGATAAACTCGCGAGGATGCTTGGTCCGAATTGTATGTTCGGTAGTACGTCTGTTGTACCGAAATGAATGAATCAGGTTAGTATTCATGAGTCACTTTTGGTCTTATGTAGGTCATTCACAAATAACGACATGAACTAAAAGAAATTAATAACATTATGTTATCGAATAGTTGTTAACTGGAGGTTTGTTTTATCTTTTAATTTCACGTATCAAATTTCACAATGTCTACAGCTACGGCTAAAACGAATCATGGCTTTTTGCGTTCCTCTCTTAAGTGGAAAATGTTGCTGGGAGTGATAAAACAGATATCATATTACAAATCCTTTCATTTAGAGGTCATAGACACACTTTTAGATGTTTTGTGCTGACATTCATAACTAAACTATGATGATGTCTATGCTGTTCCTTTACTTAATTGGTTCATAATTACACTATTGTTGTTTATATCGCTATCGTTGTTGTCGGTGTTGCCGTTGTGTTGTTATAGTAGTTGCTGTCGTAGTAGTTGTTGCTGAATACGATATTCGTTGCATTAAGTCTGTATGTGTTCTGCATTGATTTTCTTCACGTCTTCCTATACTTAATGACAACAACAAAAAAAAAATTTAAGAAAATAGTTGTGATTCCTAAATATAAGCCACTAAATAACTCAGTTGGTTTCCTTTTGTCCTCAGAGAAACATTTAAGATGCATTCACAATTAAACAAAATGTTTAGCTTTGTTACTTTAAAACATCTTTAGATTAGACTTTACATAGTTAAGTCTACCATGCCATAAATCCCACCCCCCCCCCCCCACCCCCCAATGAAAGAAAAAGAATTGACAGCCTACTTCCCGGCGTCCCCTTTGGTAAGATGGAGAAATAAACCATTCTAGAGTCAGGGTCCTGTGAGAATGATGCACTGGCCAAGCATGACTCGTAACCAATCGTGGCCTTTCCCACTTTGTCCTAGTTATCCATCCTACCATCCGCTCTACTTCTTTTGATCATTTTATCCCTTTACTTTGGACTCCGAGGATGTTATTATGTTCTTACATTACATGATTGGACTGGGGAGCAGAGATTTTTTCCCCCATTTTGAGGAGTCATCTGTCCTGTAGGTTTGGGACAAAGAGAAAAGGAAAAAAAAAAAGAAGAGAGAAAAAAAAAAGCAGACACAAATTGGAATGCAGTTTTGACCAACCCTTTCACATCTCTTAACCAGACGAAAGAGGTGTTGAACAAGCAGTGTAAAGAAAAAAAAAATACTTCTTGTCACTGGAAAGACTGATCACTAATAACCTGAATAGAATTGTAACATTCAAACTAAAACATTTTCTTTACACTGCAGTTCCTTTGGGGAGTTTTCGTGTTGTATATTTCAAACAGAGGACACTAAAGTGATTTTTTTTTCCCCTCTTTACACTGCTTGCTCAACACCTCTTGTGTCTGGCAAAGGGAAGTAATATGGCTGGTCACAACTGTCTCCCATTCTGCAGTGCACGACACCAAGGGACACAACACCACAGGATTTCGAGAATGAAGAATTCCAATATGACATGGCTGTACAGCCATGCTGAGCTGCGGCTGATGTCATCCTAAAGGACTGATTGTGCTGTTTGAGGACAAAATCTTCGATCTTCTTCAGTCAATGATAAAAGAAATTTAAAATGGATCACTGCACAGTGGTCGATCGAAATGAAATAAAAGTGATGACGACCAATACCATTTAACATGAAATATCAAATAAATGCCCGCATGTGTCGAAAACTAGGAACTGCGACCTTGGCTGATCTCGAAATGGATAGCTGAAGATTGAATTGATCACATAACACAATAGTGTTATTTTTTTTTTTTTTTATCAGGTTGTGGACATCTGAGATAACCACCACTACAGGAGGTTGAAAAGTTTATAAAAACCTTAACCATAACTAGGAACTTATCTTTCAATAAAATGTATTGAGTATGCTGTTAAGTTTCATCTCTTTCTCACGGTTTGTTCGTCTATTCCTTCCCTTTTCCTGTGATCCGTGTATTAATCCATATCTCTCTGGTTACAATATCTGATGCAACTGTTTATTTATGTGTGAATATAAATTTCAGTTTATAACATCATGATTGGTATTTGTTTGTGTTCGGGTTTAACAGCACATCAGCACGATCACGGCTTTCTGGTGCCAAACACGGTAAGAATGATACGTTTACACGTCAAGAAGAAGAGAGGAAAGAGAGCAGGACAGAAGACAGGATCAAGGAGAGAGAGAAGAGATATTACCCATAAACGTGTGCTTTCTTCCATAATAAGTATACTACAAAGTGAGAGTCATGTTATCCGTGTTCTACGATAACATAATAAATCAGACTTAGATATAAATGCAACTGATGTCACGCGGCATTCAGAGAGTACCAAATAATGAAATTGAATAGTCTTTTTAAAAAAAATTAATCCAGTAGAATTATGCATTAATTCATCAAATGTTCTGTCTCTCAATATTTCAAAATGCTGAAAATTATTTATGTTAAAATCGTAGCGGAATCAGGGGTTTTCCATGTGAAGAAGGTCACAGCCTAGCTCTACTGACGGAAATGAGGTCATACGACTCACACTACAGACATAAAGAAAGGTGAATTCTTCCGGTGCAAAATTCGTATTACAGGCTTGACAAATCCTACAGGCCGTAGTGTACAAGTCATAAATGTAAGGAATCCGTCATTTGATCTCTCTGGGGGAGTGGGGGGGGGGGGGAAAAAGGGCTGGGAAAAGAGAAAGACA
>JBCAUA010553218.1:2064-16560 GCA_038406235.1 Peronia verruculata | reverse complement strand
AAACAAACTTGTATTATTTTCATGTTATCACTATGAAGCTGCTTTGATGCAATCTGTATTGTAAAAAGCGCTATATAAATAAAGGTGACTGACTGACTTAAACCAACAGAAGGGCAACACTATGTAAGTACTGTTAGGCCACGTCCACACGAAGCCAGAGCTTCCCCTATCCGATATTTTTTTTTCCTCGTTCTAAAAAAAAAGTCCGTAAACACGGCGGCGTCTCGAAAAATATCTGCGTCCACACGAAACCACTGAAACCGACTGAAAACGATGTAGTAGACATCCCAGACCAGTATGTGGCGCTGTAATTCTGCCATAGATATCCACTAAAAATGCGTGAAGAAGACTTAGAGCATGCGCATAAAACCTTGCCGCGCTGTAGGCAGTAAAATAAAAGACTATGAAATAATATTACGCACAGTTGCTTATTTTCTTTTTTACCAAGAACATTATTGAACAACCATAAATTGTCTACAAAATAGGGAGTCACGATATTCGATTAGTTAGCGGAGTCAGAAAGCTTGCCACAAAGAACCGGCAAAAATAATGAATGTGTCAAATATAGACATTTTAATTGTTTATTAATAAACTAATGTTTTCTGTGTCATTCTTGACTGAAAAAAGGAAGTTGTTGATGCTACTGACTCGCCAATTCGCAGTATTGTGAACGCGCCTATGGAGTAACAGCTAATGCACTTCATACAGATTAGGCTATAAGAGAGAGTAGCCTATCTGTTTCTGTTCGTTTTTAATTGTTGTTTGTCGATGTTGTTTAAACGTAGCCATTTCAAGATTTCTATATATTTCTGAGTTTTCGGTTCATTTATGAGACGAGCTCCAGTTCACGAGCAATGCAAGTTATTTCGCGCCGGAGCGTCCACGTCCTGATTATGGCTATTGTCTGCTATATATTTGCTTCTTATTTATTAAATCAAGGTAACTGGTTGATGAAACATTTATTAAAATAAAGAAAAAAATTATAAAAAAACGAAATTCACTTCAAAGAAGGGCTTTCTACAAAACAAAACTTAATGTGGTCAATTAGGTCTCCCGATATAGCCTTTGGCGCATGCACGCGGTTCACTTTTCATAATCATTCATTGTTATTCTTTTAACATTCAATAAAAGAATAACATATTTAAACATAAATATTAAACTGAATACATTTCTTTAATGGAAATAACACGTACGCCTAACCTACAGAGAAATATAATGTCGGAGTGGAACATTACAGGGGTGCGTTTTTTGAATAGCCAAAATAATCAAATAATTCCCATCGATCGTCGAATATTATTTTTGATTTAAATCCCCATCCCAATACGAAATGTCTTTATCAGACAACAGACAAGCAGCATACGAAAGAAAGTATAGGCCTAAAAAAATTAAAGGTATAGCGGAGGATCTTTCCGAATTTTAGAGAAGACCCGCCCTCTCCAATTTTTAAAAAAATGCACATGCACAACACTCTATTTGCTCCCGATAGGGAACGCCTATTACGCCTTACACGATTATGTTGCAAATTATAAACTAACTCAAAAACATTCATAAAAAAAGACAAAATGTCAAATGCCCTTCCGTGTTTTATTTACTTATTATACTGATCGATTGAGTGACCGAGGACTCAAGACATGATATGCAATGGAGAAGTAGCTTGTTGCATTTGTGTAATAAATAGGCTACTATGGTTAACACATTGGAATTATCGAAAATGAACACACAAGGTTTTAGAATATTTCAGCGTGATACCGTTTACCATTTGGTCAAAAGGCTACTTTAGACAAATTGAGATGTTTACCGTGTCTTTGCGGTTCATGACTTGTGCCAGGGCTAGCATCGCTAATCATAGCTAACATTAACTTTTACTAGCAGTGATTTTAAACGGATTTCTCCAAATATTATGAGTTTAAACTTTACCTGTCTAGTAGAATCTTCGCGACTGCGGCATCAGTGGGAATCCCAACCTGTGCTTTCAGCGCACAACGGCGTGTGAAATATTCACCCAAAATCACTCTGGTCTTGTTTCTATATTCTGTGGCCTTTCTCTTCTTATCAATAATACACTTCATATACATTTTTTCTCGTTCGACCCTCAGCATTTTCAAAGGAATGGCTGAAACCATAGGCTACCTCATCATTATACACCTGAAAGTGAAACTACATAGGGACGAGCACGTACGACGGCCTTACGTAAACATATCACCAGAATGATTGACACTTAGGTGGACCAATAGTATAGGCTACCCACCCGGAAAAAGAAAATCCTCCGCTATACCTTTAACCCTCAAACCGTATTCATTTTATAGCCCTTAATCCCGTAATTGTGGACAAAAGTGGGCACAGAGGACTCAGGTGTGATCCTAATTTTTATGTATCATAAATGTTATATCACTGTCTTCGATAAAGTTTTGTCTATCCATTTATGGTGTTTTTTTTTTATTTTGGGGGTATTTTTGAATTTATTTACTTCAAAAAGTACCATATTTTCTGTGTAAATTATTCTTATTTTTATTTATTTATTTATTTTTTCTTCAAGGGAATTGAAATAAACTACGGAAACGTTTCTTTCACTTATTCGGTTCGGAGACTCGTCTGTGTTTGCAGAGGTAAACGACGCACTGTAACCATTGTTTTAAAGTTAAATAATCCAATTCTTATAGACGAAAAAAAAAAAAAAGGTCACCATGAACGTTCTCATGATAGAGGAATCACTTGTAGTTCTGGCAATCCTTGAAATGTTTCTGAAAATCAAATACGTCCAGGGCGGGGGCGTGATAAACATTTCAGTCTCTTTCAGATTGTTTTCAAGTACAGAATGAATCGGTTCCAGATATTTGAAAAGTGGTTTACAAAAGAAATAGGAGATTAAGCCAGTCGGTAAAAAAGAATTAACATTTCTCTTTGTTACTCCATTGTTTGACTAGCTGAGGGTGAACTTTATGAAATTATTATTTACATATATCAATGGCTAGCTGCTATCCAGACTTACGTTCGTTTGTCTGAAGTTCTAGCGGGGCTTAAGTCAGTGATCAGGGCCTAGAAGTATGGGTATAAAAGAAATGCACAAAATGACGCTATTGAATGTTATGCAACCTGTTCCTGTTAAAAAAAGACATCAACAGCAAGCTAACGATTGTGTAAAATTTGATGAAGTTAGCCACCTGAACACAGCCGAATGATCATAGTGCACAGGCTAGCGATTGTTCAAAATTTGATGAAGTTGGCCATCTGAATACGGCCTAATGATCATAGTGCACACTGTGCAGTAATGAGTGTCAATGGCAGGGCCTATTGCATTGTACCATCCGTATAACAGGGTTGTTAGTGTTAGCGCTGCAGCCGATGACGCAAACAATGTGAGTTCTTTAATGAAGAGCATAATAATATTATGAAAGTTACTTCGTTTCTCCTCTGGCGTTGATTTGTTATCGTTCTTTCGATAAACAACAGCTGCTGCACAGAGATGTTTCATATGAATGTTAGTAATTGTTCACATACAGCAGGTACGAACACTAAAACTATCAGAAGAAACTGCTCCAGTACTGTGACAAATATTTTGTTATTTGCTTTGATGTGCAGAGGAAAACTATCATAGTCAATGAACAGGGCATGAAAGTTGCAGGTTGCAGTATTTTTTAAAACCCTTAAATCAATCTATTTAAATTTCAGCAAAGTTGGCTCTGAAACACTTTTTTTCAAATACACATAGAGGGGTTTTCCAAAACAACAACAACAAAAAAAAAAAAAAAAACACCAGAAACAAAAACAAACAAACCACAAAACAAAACAACAACATCATCATCATCATCGTCATCAACAACAAGAACAACAGCAGCAGCAGAAAGAACAACAAAAGCCAACCAACTAACCAAACAAACAAACCCCTCCAAACAATTTGTGTTACAAATTCAACCCTCTTTTGAAAAAACAAAAACAAAAACAGGATATCTCCGGTCATCTCAGTTTGATCAGCGCCTGGATTTCAGACAATTGCAGAATGTTACACCTTCATACATAAGGTAGACACTTTATATCATACACGTATACACACACACAGCCGTGACGAAATGTACAGCTGTGGCAATTTGGTAGAAAAAGCTGGCTTGTATAATGGCTTAATGACTTAATTGATGACATTTTGACTAATCTGGACCTTTGTATGGGGTAACCCCGTCATTGGAAAATGTTACTTACCATAAAGAAACAGGGAAATTGGAACGCAGTTAAGACAGGAAGGGAAAAAAAAGGAGGGGGGGGGGGGAGGGGAGAATGGGAAGGTGGAGCACCTGAAGTTGCCAGTTTCGGGTCAGAATATCGAATTTCTTTTCTTTTCTTTCTTTTTTGTTTTGTATTTCTGAAGTGAAAGGGTAATAATTTTTATACCAGGTTATAGATACAAAATGTTTCCATAACTATGTTTCTTTTTTTTTACGGAGATTTATTCTTATAGGCGCGGGATAGTCACAATTCAAAGACATTTCCCATCAATTTACAGAAGAGCTGGTACTTGCATCGCCAAATCTTGTCTTTTATCTCTATTAATACATGTAACAGCATCTGCTGAATTCAACATGGATCTTGTGAAGGTTTTCTGTTTTCCTCACTTATGTTGTTCCCTTTATCAAACAGATGACCACTAAACTGTTAACCGTTGTCGTCCAGAGTTGGACATCGATGTATAGTGGACACAAGTCATATGGTGGTCTACTTACTATCCGATGGTGTTTTTACTGTTAAAACATCGTTGCTTGGACAATTTGTTTGAATATCCCCTTTTATCTTTCTTACTAATCTGTTACACAGCTGCCGTAGTTGTAACGATCCGTCGCCTGTTACTACACAATCAAGCAACTTAAGTTTGAGGTTGTTAGACTTAGGCAATGGAGGAACAAACAAACAAACAACACAACAACAACAACAACAACAACAACAACAACAACAACAACAACAACAACAAGCAAAAGGTTCAGGAGGTCTTGCGATGATTTTACTATAAGGAAAAAAAAAATGGCTGTTGAGATAGCCACTTCTCATACCCCTCTCTGATTTTTGTTCCTTAACCAAACACGTGATTATTGTACTAACTTACTAACTACCAGTCTTCACCGCCAGCTCCACATTGTATGAAGTTTCATTTGTTTAACGGACAAATCAAACAGTTTAAAGACCTTTAGTGGTTTTACTGTGGTACAAAACAAATAGGACTATTTGAACAGCTGCTTTTTTTTTTTTTTCTCTCCTCATTGATTTTCTTTCTTAGCCAAAGACACGAGTATCGTTTTCACAATTGTCCATCTCCAATGTCAGCAACATTGGCTCAGTAGCCTAATCGCTCAGATTGAGCGAGTTAATCCTGTAATATGACCTGCGATAATATAATAATAATAATAGTAGTAGTAGTAGTAATAATGATATAGTAATAATAATAATAAAAGAAATCACCTAGGGTTGCACTAATAGTAGTCATATGAGCTAGTATTATTGGCATTATGCAGAGGGCCCAGGCATTATGTTGAAAGACACTGTTCTGTCTATGGCTATTATGAATCCTCAGAATTACAAATCGTAACATGACAATCAATATTAAGGTAAAGCTGCAATCACGCTCTACGATCGTGTCGGTCCAACTGAAGCGGTTCAAAGTTCACATTAGATCCCAAAATAAAGTCATGTTTTGGTAAGCTTTCCTGCGCTGCGCGTTAGCAAACTAGGCCAGAACCACATGTGGCATTTCATATTTCATTTTAAGTGTCACATAGCGACATCGAAGAGCTAGCACACGGGCATTCCTCATAAGACCTGTCCGTATCTCGTATCCCCTTCCTCCTCTTCCTTTTGCCTCTCTTCCTCTTCCCTCTCCTTCCTCTTTCTCTGCCTAATTCCTTCCTTCCTGTCCCCCTCCCCCCACCTTCGTCCCACTCTTCTGCATATCCCGTATGGCATTTGACACACAGGGAGGGCGGCAATGTGGGGGACAGGACAGACAGGGACCTGCGCCGACACAAACAGGAATAGGCAGGTAAACAGACCCTCTGGTTGTCACAAACCTTCTCTCTCTCAGTCTCTCCCTCACTCTCTCAACCTTTTCTCACTTTCTCCCAATCTTGACTCTGAGTCTCTCCACAAGTCTCTCCCACTCTCCCGTGCCCTGACTCGCTCTAATATAAACACACAGACATACACCTCACACTCTCTCTCTCTCTCTCTCTCCACACCATGTCAAGGTTGACCCTGCCGTCACCTGGTGTTCCACTACTGCGTTCTTTTTAATCTGGACCTCATCTGATCTTTTCTTTCTCAAATATTTCTTATTCTTCTTTTTAGTCCTTGTTCTGTTGTTTTGTCAAAAGTTCCCACTGCCTGCTCGACGCACGATCCTTATATCGATGTATCAATCATGCAAGACAGTATTTTGGCTCAGTAAGCAGACACAGAGTTATGATCGCATGAATTTTCCAGCCATTTCACCCTCAACATCATGTATTGCCCTGCCAGTCGCTAGCTGACAGTGACGTTATTATATACCTGTAGATTGTGTTGATTTCGAAGACGCTTCAGGAACCCATCACCTCTGAAGGATTTGTTTACAACAACGAGGCCTCAAACCGGTCTTGTCATATTTAGGCCACAATAATAGGTCTTTATTTAAATTTAAAAAAAAAAAAAAAGATCTCCCATGGTACAGCACATACTACTTGCTGCATATTTATTTACAGGCGTGGGACTTCGACTCTCACCAATTGCCTTTTGTGTACTTCGAGAATAATATTCTTTTTTTTTTTTTGTTTAATATTTAGTATACCCGAGTATTATCGGCACTGTGTGTTTTGGCGTGGTTGTGTAGACGTGCTTGTGTGCTGTGAAATAGATAAGTCAAACCAGCTTTTTGTAACCCTTCGATTTCTGAGTCAAAGTTGAATCAAACAATTCCTTGATGTACTCTGTCTGAAAAGGAACCTTGGGGAACCTTGTCTGCTTTGAGTTTTGCCCTCACACACTTTACCTGTGTCGTACGTGGAGGAAGGTCGACTTGGGATGCATTCCACCTGTTAAAATGGTGCGAACCATATTATTGAAGAGACGAGGGGCTCTAGGGATTTATTCTTATTTTATTTGTCTATTGGTGGTTGCCCTATCCCTGAATACATTGAATCGCATGGATTTATTGTGTGAGGTATAAAATATAATCATCACGTGAGTCAGATCACGAAGGGAAACTGACGTTAATTGTGTCTGTGTGTATAGCTGTCCATTTATCTATTAGGCAGTTCTCCTGCCTGTCTGTCTACCTGTCTGTCTACCTATCTGCCTGTCTGTCTGACTGACTGCCTGCCAGTCTGTCTGCCTGTCTGTATGTCTGTGGGTGTGTTTACATTTATAAATACACTCATGTGACTTTACATTGTGTTTGTTTGTTATTGTGTATTTTTTGTTTTTTGAATGCTTGTTGTTTGTCAACCTACAATGGACTTGACTGACGTAAAATCAGTTGGGTGTTTCCTATGTATAACTCTTCTAAAGATTTCCCCAGACGAACTGAGGTTCTGGCACATCGGTGCAGATCATAATACCTAAAGTTAACTTACAACATAGACACAAACAAAACAAAACAAACAAAAAAAGGTTGTTTGTCTTGTAATCTCTTTTGCATGAACAGCCATCCTGTGTGCAGTATGTGCACTAAGCATTGTGTACATTAGATAAGCTGGGACATAAAACACGTTATCTTGAGTGTTTGGTAGGTGGCATAATTATTTGGGACCAAAAAAAAAAAAAAAGATCCAGACATCCAGCTATTACGAAAGTAGGTCACTGTTTGCATTGTTCCACACCAGTTGTACATTTTTCAGATGATAGCCTCCAATCATCCTGTTGTTCTTTTTCTCTAATCATGGCCACTATCTTCATGTACACATATTTCAAAATTTAAGACATAAAATGATTGTCGACCGATAATTAGCTAAATGGATGAAAAGAAAGAAAGAAAGAACGCTCTATAGAATTCATAGATTTAAATTCAATAAATTGATGGTGATTGTCATTATTGATCTGGCCTCTCAAGAATGTCTTGAAACTAACACATTGAATTTCGACCGTAGATAAATGTTACATAAATTTGTGATGCTTTCAAAACGTGTCAAGTTGGCCTATTGTGTACCCATGTAAAAGATGTGGCATGTACGCTCAGAGTTAACTTTACTAGACCCGTGATTGGTTACTTTCCAAAGCACCCACTTGTTAATGGAATACAAACAGTACAGATGTTTTGCAATTCCTTGGCCGTTCTCATTGCAAGACGTGTGGAGTCCTAGAATTAGCTGAATTGATGTTGCAAATCATGTAGGTTGTCTTATAGATCCATTGCGCTGCTGCTTGTTCACATCCTCCTCAGCCATTTTGAGTTGGCTCATCTTATGGGAAACTTCCGGGTGTTGACAATCTATAATGCAGTTTTTATTATCCCTATTCAATCTTGCAGGTTGAAAGAATTGAATATCAACAATTGAAGTCTTTTGTCATGTGGCGCAATGCATGCCTCACTGGGATTTTCAATGTTCGCGGGTTTAGTTAATTAACCTGTTTACCATAGGTTTGGCTGCTTGTTCTCTGGACATACAAAGATGTGCAGGCTGCAATAAAGCGTGTCGGGCCTATGAACGATTCTGCACTAATTATTGTATGTGCTCATTAGATTCTGTAGTGGTGAAACTCAGCCATTGTGTGTGTGTGTGTGTTTGCAGGCGTGTTTGTATGTATGTCTGTCTTTTCTATGAATATATACATAATGTATATGAGTACGTGTATGTATAGATATGTATGTATGTTTAATGTATGTATGTTCAATTTCTGTTTGTGCATGTGTATATATGTGTTCGTGGATATGTGTGTGTGCGCGTGTGTGTGTATGTGTGTGTGTGTGTGTATGTGTGTGTGTGTTGTCGTATTCTCTGTTCTATGTGATCAACTACACGTGTACTTCGTTTATAGAAGTGTACATTGTATTCTTCACCAAATCAGTGCGGTTGTATCATGTCACTAACTAGAGGAAAAATCTTGCCAGCTCATGACAGTATTGAATGCCTCCAGAAGTCCCAGCAATAAGCCACCTGTAGGCTATTTGGACTTGGAAGATTTGCCGTTTAGATCATCAGCTAGCAGGATTTTATCCAATTAAACTGGATTGTCATCTCTAATGACAGATCACCGTAGCATTCGTCACAAGGGAAAATGCTGTAGGACTAATGAATTTTTTTTTCTCATGTTGGATAACTTTAGATTTATTATCTTTGTATGTTTTTGTAATGAACCCTCTTTCTCTCTTTCTTTTCCTCTCTATTTCCTTCATTCTTTCTTTCTTTCTTTTTTTTTCGGTCTCTCCTTCTTTCTCTCCCTCTCTTTCTTCTAAATGTAAAATGTCAGTATAGTTTAATATTACATTTCTTATGATCGGGAGACACCATACCTAACCAAATATGGCCCACACCTTACTTTTTTTGCGTTGGGCCTCCGTGGGAGATTAACATATATATATAGCCCTGCGACCTCAAGGGTATTGTAAGCGTGCGCAACTCAATGTTGATATTTTGGTTGATTAAACTGAATGTTAGACAAAGAAATGTGTTTTGAGCGCGTCATACTATCGAACGTACAAAAAAAAAAAATTCGGATCAAGCAGCCTCGCCAGTTTATTATTCAATTATTATCGCATTTCTAGAATAACATCAAAGATAGTCAGCTTTTTTCGTGGTCTGGGTACACGGAAACACAGACCTTCATGCAGCAATGTTGTGTGTCAAATTTCATATGGATCCATTCAGCAGTTTTAGAGTCCATAGGCCTCTTGTGGGTTTTGTTGCAGATTTATAGTATAGATTATTATTGCGGCATAAGAGAGCAAGGAGGTCGGGTGTGGTAAAGCATGTTGAACGTTCCTGGCACAATGTACGGCTGTCTACAGCTGGGCTTACCAGTTTCCTCGGACCTATCACCAGCCGAGTCTCAAAGGGCAGATTAGCTGGCCATAAATCCCATTGCTAGCCTATGTATAAAGGAACTGGTTTGTCACACGGTCTGTCCCTGTTGAATGGATGGCATAACAGGCAAACACACATACACACATTCGACTGTAGACAGAGAGGGAGGGACAGGGAGGGAAAGAAAAGAAAGGGCTCCAGAGAGACAGAAAGGAAAGGACATAGAACTTGGAACCCGAGAGAACAAGAGAGAGGAGAGAGACAGAGAGAGAGGAGAGAGTGAGAGAGAAAATGGGGAATTCAGGACTTGTAAGAGAAAATTAGGGAAAGAGAGAGAAAGTGAAGGGAGAGAGAGAGAGAGAGAGAGAGAGGTAAAAAGAGAAAGGGAGGGAGAGAGAGAGGCACTCAAACAATGCTCATGTCATTTTGCACCAGCGTATCCCAAAGTACTGGTCCCCGGACTATTAGGCAAAGAAAGATTCAGAAATGAGCTTACAAAAGTATATGGACACCAGTGTGCAATGCTATTTGTGAATGACATATTTGCGTATTACCAGAAAGTAGACACAATCCCGAACAACTATACTTTCGACGTCACATCATTCACAGCCTTCCGGTAGCTGTCAGTTGAAATATCATGACTTCTTTCATTATTTTATATTCTTTCAAGAAGATTGAGTATAAAATAACGTTTTGAATCATTGAGTATAAAAAACGTTTTAAATCTAGCCATCGAAAGTCATAAAGCTTCTTTGCACAGCGAGGAGTCGTCGAAAAATAATGCCATGTGACCCTCGCACTGATTTTCTGTCTAAATATAGTATGTCTTTTATTGCCCTTTTTTTTTATGCAGTCACTGCCGTTGATATTCACTCGCAAATTTCGCTCTTTCTCTCTCTCTTTATGGGCGTGTTCCCCTGTCTCTCTCTCTTTTTTTTCTTTTCTTTCAGTCCTACTTCAGAGAAATTGTTGAATTATTGGCTTCAAACAGCGCTCCCTCTCCTCTTTATTCTCTCTTATTTATTTTGTTCTTTTCTAATCTTCTATATTTTATTAACAATAACCTCTGTCAGGAACTTTTAAAGACTTATATAGAACGTAACGTAAGCCGGAATCGAGATAACCTCCACTAGGAGGTTGAAAGACATGTAGTAACAACGTTATGTGCCTATCTGTGTGATTATATGTCTGTCTGTTTGTCTTTGTCTCAATGCCCCCCCCCCCTCCCAACACACACCTTCGATTTTCTATTCCTCTCTTGCTCTCACATAACCCGCATAACAACCCAAACATACACACTCGTATATACAAATACCACAGATATGGACACACACACATGCACACACACACACACACTCACTCACTCACTCACTCACTCACTCACTCACTCACCCACCCACCCATTCACTCACTCACTCACTCACCCAATCACTCACTCACTCATTCAGTCCTCACTCACTCACTCACTCACCTAATCACTCACTCACTCATTCAGTCCTCACTCACTCACTCACTCACTCACTCACTCACTCACACTCACTCTCCCTATTTTCTCTTTTCCAGCATTTCTCAGTCTATCTCTCACGTTCTCATTGAATTCATGTCCGCTGTTTCAAAAATATATTATTTTGCTCCTGTCCATGTCATTTAGTTCAGTTTTGTTTTTGTCTATCAGTCTGTCTACCTATCATCTCTGTCACTAACACGACATTTAAAACAGCCAGTGGTTTTAATGCATTCAGCTAATGGACTGGTAATATACTCCAAATAATAATATACCATCACAGCCATTGTCGTGCGTTCTCTGGCAAAACAGGTTTCTCTTGAAAAGTCTTGTTTCATTAACCCTTCGACTGCCAGCATATCATGATCCACTGGAATTTCAATCACTGTTCCAGAGTATGATAAATCATTTATTGCAGTGTATCTTTGCGAAGACACAAAAACGTCTTGATACAGTAGGCATGTTTTGGCTCTTAGAAATTGATAAATACCACTGAGTTCATCACATAAGAAAGAGCTTAGCTGTTAAATGGAGATTTGGTTTGGCGATCCCTTTTCCAACACAATGTCATAGTGAAAAACATGCAGTTTGTATATGTGTGTGTGTGTGTGTGTTATGTGCATGTGTGTTTTTCTTAGAATAAAGTAATGCAATAATTTGTCTTTCAGTGTACTGGAAAGGTATATTTGAACAGGTTGGGGGAGGGGAGGGAACGGAAAGAGGAAGGAAAAAAGGGGGGGGGGGCGTTTAACTAATGTTAGAAGCATTCTGTAAAAGTAGGACAGTGTAGTCGTGGCCTTAGGCTGCTGTGCCAACGTGCTTATCGAAACGTATTATAAATTAATAATTCAACATCGTTTAACGATTTTCCCCCCTCTTGTGACAGATATTACCTTGCAAAATATTAAAATCAAGAATAACAATTAAGACGAGAACAAAAACCGAGCGATAAATAAACAAAACATACACACGTGTACGCAACACCACCGCCACCACAACCAACAACAACAACAAGAAAAACAACTGTATGATGCCTATACTCGCAACAGGGCATTCATTCTGTTCACAAGACTTTCTTAAAGTAGACCAGAGATCGCAAGATTGAAATCGTCGACACTCGGCACAGTGTTGTCAAGGGAAAGTTTTTTGTTTTGTTTTTTTTTCTCCTCAAGCGTTTCAATCCTAGGAAAAAAAAAGGATTATCTCGACTTTAAATGGCCGCCTATTTTTGGTAGATTTTTTTGTGGGTAGAAATTCGGAAATTTTGCTGGGACAACGGCACTCTGTGTACTCTTCATCGATTTTAAAATGCTTGGGTAAAAGCACCTCCGTAATATATTCGCCGTTATCCGAGAAGGCTAGACGTTGTGTTGTCCTATCCAGAGAAAGTCAGTGAACCATTGAGTGATTGAAATAATACAGGTTTCTATCTTCTTGTCCTTCCATCCCCTGATTTAGGACCCGCGAGTCGATCCCGGCATCAACACCGTGATTTGTTTTCCCCCCCCGAAAGTTATTTGTTTTTCTTAAGTCTTTCAATCCTAAGAAAGTAGGATTATCTCGGCTTTCAGAAGTTGCCAATTTTTGCTGAAAAAATTTTGTGGGTAGAAATTTGGATTTTTGATATTTTGCTGGGACAGCGGCACTCAGCCTACTCTTCCAACGATTTTGAAGTGCCACGCGTTTTTTGACGTGTGACGTGCGTCAGGTACACACTGGACCTCGGAAATATATTCGCCCTTATCCGAGAAGGCTAAACGTCGGGCTACCTTACTCAGAAGGAGTCAGAGGACCGTTCAGTCTGAAAAAATGCATGTCTTTCGACCTTCGTGTCCTTTTATCCCCTGACGACAGGACGCGCGATTCTCACAGAACCAGCAACCTCACCGAAGTCAGTTGTTTTCACTCTCTGACGCAGACGCCGAACCACAGCTTCCCCCCCAGCGGAAAGTTATTTTGTGAAAGTTTGCCAGTTATACGACCGTGAGGGAGCAGGTGTGAACTTTTCTACCACATGTCAAACTGGCAGCTATTGGCATGACGCTCCCATTTCACAGGTACCATCATACTCCAGCTGGGCTACCTGATAGTGCAACACTATACCCTTAGTTGCTAATAACCGCAGGCGTGTATTGGTACAAGAGATACTTCTCTTCTCTTCTATAAATATTTGGCATGATTACATGAAAAGATGTGCTCATCTCTAGATAGAGAGAGAACGTAAGAGAGAGAGAGAGAAGAGAGAGAGAGAGATTTGGAGGAGGTAGGGAGAAGAGGGGGTAGGAGAGAAGGGAAAAGGAGAGAAGAATAAGAGAACGAACACTCTTTGGAAGACACACTCTTCTTCATGTGCAAGCTATATGAGAGATGCAGTGATAGCGTTCATGCATTCTTGTCTTTTAGGAGAGAATGAGTCCCATTATTAATTTTAGACAACACTTTCCGAGTGGGATCTGTGACAGATATCTGCTATCATATCCACTGCTAACGTCTTCTCCGGCATAGTTCAATAATATCACTCTCCACGATATTCTCCATCATGCTGTCGAAAACAAAAACTAAAAAACGAAACAATAGAATATAAATGAGACCAAATTAAAAACTGCATTTCATTCACAGTTATGTGGTTGAAAGAGGGATAGTAATATTAATTTTCATTTTTTTTTTTTCTGCAACAAGTGTTCAGGGAAAGGACTCTTTGTCAGAGGATGTTTTAGTATCAAAGTACTGTATTAGATGAATGTAGACGCTGCTGAGTAGAAACAGCAGGTGAAGTTGATATGTGCGTTAAAAACACACGCATACACACATTGGATCTATGGCATACAGATAATAGTGCTGAGACAGTATAATCTGTCGTAAATCACACTGCAGGTTACTGAGGCAGGGCACCTCTTGTGATAATGCTGGAGAACTCACATGACCCTCACTTTTCTTTTTTTTTTTTTTTTCCTCTTCTCTTGTTTTTTTTTTTTTCACTTTTTTCTTTGCCCATTTTTCTTCTTCCTTTAGGGTTGT
>JBCAUA010553107.1:0-16560 GCA_038406235.1 Peronia verruculata | reverse complement strand
AATATCTTGAGAACTAATCAAGATTTTTTGATGATTTAAAAAGCCAAATCATCAGGAGATGTTCTTCTATTAAAAAACCAATAAAATGATTATGACCAAAAAATGCGATCTGGACCCTTTCTGCATGGAGGCTCACATATATTCAAAATTAATTCATTATCTCCACCCTTCAAATCCTAAGTTACATTCACACAACAACAACAACAACAACAAAATAAAACCTATGCTCTTATTTTGCATTTATAAGTGGATCTGCACATCAATAAAGGCAACTCCTGGAGTTCCCCCCCCCCCCCTTTTTTTTTTCTGAGGTTCAAGTATGCAACTCAATTTTTCATTTCCTAGCACCTATTTTCAAAGTGCTTACCAACTCTTGCCCCATGTCCTGTCAGTGTGTGTACTTTTTTGCTGACTGCGACATCCCATATTTGTACATAGCCTTTGTTTGTTCCTACAGCAACTTGATTACCCTGCACGAAAGAATAATGGTAAACATATTCTCAAAACACATAATATTTAGTAACAATGCTCCTTGAAACATCGCACAAGTTGTTTCAAGTTACAGATTCACTCAACATGCTTCTGATCCCAGGAAACTTTAAAGACCTGAGAACAAAAGAAAATCCAAGATTCCTCCACACTTCATATCATATACAGGGTTCACACTCCCTTGATGCCTTAAAATTCAAGGACTTTTCAAGGACTTTAGGACAGTTTATAAGGACTTCATGAAGCCTTCAATTTACTTCAAATGCACATAGATGTTTACGTGTGTGTCATGATAATACAATGGAATCTGATTAAGGCGATCTGCGGCTGAAAAATATCAATAATTTTTTTTTAAAACTTTTGTTTTCCCGATTTTCCTCCCCTATAACCATTTTTCTTCGATCTTATACTGTTTTAACCCGGAAAAAAAAAAAAAAAAAGTTTAAAAAATGGTTAAATTTGAATTTTAGATAACCATGTATGTGCCCAACAACTGCTTTTCCCTCTACTTCTGGCAGAAATTGGCAAACTTTACCATGGCAACCATGTATGGAGGGCAATAAAATTTTACAGAATCTCAATTCTTATTATGTTATTGTTTTTGCACCTTTAGAAAGGAAGTTTTTGTCGATTTGACAATTTTAGGATTTTCAGCAGCAGATTGCCTTAAAGTCAACCCCTCGGGAATGAGAAAAAGTGCTGACTTTAAGCGAGGTTGACTTTATCCAGTTTTCACATATCAATCTCTGGTAATCATCAGAATTACGACTAAAACTGGCGCCATCAAATCACACTGGACCTGCAGGCCTATACTAGGCTAGATCCACAGGGAATGAAACAAAGAAAATTATCAACATTTGGGCATCCTTGATAGGAAATGAACTTACGGCAAGTGTAAAATACCGAGTGGCTGTCAGGCGCACTCAGAAGGCGGAAAAGTGAAAAAAAAAAAAGAAAAAGCCCTGTTCTAACAATCAGTGCAAAAATATAAGGACTTTGGAAACAATTTCCAAATTCAAGGACTTTTCACGGCCTTGAATTTTTTTCTCAAAATTCAAGCACTTTCAAGGACCGTGTTAACCCTGCACATATCATGAAAACAATTTCTGAGTTTAATTTTATGGAAAAAAACACAGACAAAAATATAATAATCTTGACATCTCAGTTCTTGCCACACTGTGCATAGGCGGAAGGCTGCACATGGATGTCAAAATTATTACAGCATTTGTAGAATAATGTCAAAGATGATAAGCTTTTTGGGGATTTATGTACAAAGAAACACAGATCCATATGAAACAATGTTGTATGGCAAATTTCAGATGGACCCACTCATTAGTTGTCGTTTTGAGAGAAGTTAGCAAATTTTCACAAGATCCTGAGATGGGACTGTAAAATTATACAATATGTGGAATTTCCAAGAACTAAAAAGATCCCACAGGCAGTGCCGTCGGCATACTCATCAAGCGCAAATACATTAGATGTATTTGTTAGATCCTCAAACAGCTGCCCTTTTACACTAGTTTTTCTAAGATCATGAGCACATAATTTGTTGTTGTCAGTACTTTGATGTGCTGATTTTTTATCAACAACTCTCTAGTGACAGCATATTGTCAGATGTTAAGTATTAAGTGCTACATAGGGATATCAAACTGTTTTCACACGAAAAGCCTGAAAATTTTCCTCTTTGTACATCCACTTTCACTGTCATTGTGCAAAATTTGTATCGCAAATTATTACAAAACCACGATTGTCTTATCGATTCAGTAAAGGTCAGCAGTGGATCGTCCAAAAGTAGGAAAGTCGGTGACGACCAGAAAGTTGGAAATCCTACTAAAGTCAGAAGTTTGACATCCCTGGCTACAAACTTCGATCTCGATCTTCAAACAGTCACTGAACAACAGTCCGACAATCGTGTGAGGTATGAGGATAGCTATTCATACTATCTGTTTCATTATCATCGTGCAAAATTTGCATCGCTAATTATTATAAAACCATGATTGTCTCGTGGATTCAGTAAAAGGTTCACAGTTGATTGGCCAAAAGTAGGAAAGTTGGAGACGACCAAAAAGTCAGAATTCTGACTAAACTTTGACATCCCTGGCTGCATAAGCATGCCTCTTTCAATTATATGTTTTTGAAAAAAAAAAAAAAAAGTTTGCCACGAGAATCTCTTCATCTAATTTAATTATATTATCCATTCTTAATTAATGATGTTGATGAGCACAAATTGATGTTAAAACTTACCCTTTCAGACCATGAAACTGATGTAACTGTGTCACTGTCCGTTGATAGATCACACAAACGGGTCACCTTTTCATACAAAGAGAATTGATTCTTATTAAAATTTTCAGGTAAGCTTTACAGACTCAAACTTTAAAACGAAAATAAGCACTTCTCTGGTACCATATCCACTTCTACACTATTATTTTTTCATTAAGATTATGCACCTTGGATGGAAAGATTTAACATCCAAACAGGATGTTTTTTTTTTTAAAAAGAACTTGAAAATATGCAGGTGAAGAGAATAATTTGAAATTTACAAAAAAAAAAAAAAAAACCCAACTTTTTAGCTGATTTACTAAATAGATATGAAAAAAATGTCACCAGGGAAATGCTCACTTCCTTATCAGGCAACATTCCACTTAGTCTTTTAAAATAGGTTCTAATCATTAAAATATAGCATATGTCTGAAATACTCTCTTCATTGGGTGGGGAGGGGGGAGATCCTGAAGATAAGGTTTTGGGACTAAAATATCAAAAATGGGATTTTCTTATTTTTACACACTTTGAACTCTTCACATACCAGAAAAATAATGAAAATAGGGCCAGAAACATTTGCTTTATGCCCCAAAACGGCACCGTCACCACCCCACTAAATTACTGTATAGAGACATTATGAAAATTCAATTGTAATTTTCTCAGTATGTGTGACTTCTTCACCTTTTTCCCTAAGGCTTTTTTATTTCTCAACCAATTCCCTTCAAATTTGGAGTGTACATTCACTATAGCTTGTGTTTTGATCAAATGGATCGTTCTTTCTCGGTTTCTTTTCTGTTTTCGAAGTAAAATTTGATATTTGCTGGAAAATTGTGAAAAAATTTACATCCGTCCATATACATATTTAAAAAATTTATAAAAAATATTCTATGACATGTAAACAAAAAACAAATGCACATTGTCCTTTAGATAGGATCATATTATTCATGTGGAAAGTTTCACACAATTCCATTCAATACTCTAGAAGCCTTAGGCTTTTGCAAATAGCCAATTTTGAAAACACAAAGTCCAATATGGTGGCGCTGTCATGGCAACCAGATGCAAAACAAATTTTTTTCCCACACTTTTCGTCTAAATTGGACATGCTGAATCTGAAGCTTAAAAAATCCCTAGTCCAAGCATTCGAGAAATCACTCTCAGACCCGCACCCCCCCCACCACATACGTACCAGTAACTCTGCCGAAATCATGATAGCAAAACAATGAGTTAGGCTCTTCAAAATCAGATTTATAGCATTTAAAAATGAATATTTCCTTTCTCAATTATGTTTTCACTAAAAAAAACTATTCTTAATTCTGAAGAGTTTGGAAAGTATTAACATCAGATAGAAATAATAAATACCTGGCTAGTGCAAGCACTCCACAAATATACAGATGTGCCTAAACCAACACTCAAGACATTTTGTGATGACCAGTCTACTAAATTGAGGTAAAAGTCATCTTGTAGCTCCGGTGCATCTAAAACTTTAAAAGGAATTTTGGATATTTTTCTGACAGCCTGTAAAAGAAGAACAAAAAAAAAAAATATATATATATATATTTTTGATCAACATCCTCAAAGGGTATCAATGACATGAAAAAATCATTACCAAATCTTTATCTAAGTATCTGATGTCAATTCTTTATGCATTTCTGATCTGTTTCTAAATAAAAATGCAACCATCAGTTCAATCACTTCAATGTTGCAGGAACAGAGAGACAAATTCCTTCCTACAATCACATGAGTATTCTTTCATTTCAGATTTTGTATCATGAAAAAGTAACTGTTATCAATGCAGCACTGTCTCACATAAATTAATCCATTTCTCTTTATTGTGTCCTTCTCTGGAGACCATCTTCAGAATGCATCAGCTGCATGGCTGAACTTGATTTCAATTCTTATAGCTCCTCATTTTCTGGCTAATGCTTTCTTACTCATGGACTACTGTTTGACCTGTTTCTCTTGACTTGTATCACTTTGCTGTTACGGACTGGCTTCAAGAGTTAATGTGAGACCCTGCTTTGACAGTTCCTCCTCAGATATGAAAGTACTACCAATAATGCAGTCACAACTTGAATAAAATAAAACGTGACAACTCCATGTATGGAAGCTGAGTACTATGAGTGTGCCTATCTGAGGACATTAATGATGAATAATTTTGAGTTTTCAAAATAGAAAATTACCAAAGAAATGGATTTATCATTAGAATACAGAAATGAGGTCAGCCTTTGTATAGATACTGGTTTGATGGGCTTTTGCATGTGTCAAGTTGTTTAAGTGGGATGTGAAATGATGGCATTTTTATTGAGAGGCAGCAATTCAGCTCTTACTCCATTGTACAATATAGCTAAGATAAATGTCTTCGAAATTATTTTTTAACCCTAAAAAGCATTTCATGCAGCCAATAAGAATTCAAGGTATAAAAATATATTCTCAAAATCAAAACAAAAATTTTGACACCTAGCATCAATTTTCACATTAAGTTCTGTGATCACTTACCTTTCGAGGTGACCTGAGCAACTTCTGACTCTTGCTACCAACAGGAGATAAGGAGTATGGGGATGTGTCACAGCCATCTGAACATCTTCTAGGAGTGTGGAACTGTAAGTACAGCAATGCGGTATAAAACAACACATATCTTACAATAGAAACTATTAACATGGGCAAATGAGCGTTCACACAATTTCTGAGACATATGAGAGCAATCCCATTATATCGCTAATTTAAAATGAAAACTTGCTCTAGCCTGAGCCTTTTTTTTTTTTACTTACATATACACAAGCCTGGCATTTTTGGGGCATCTTTAAGATCTCATATAAACACATGCTATCTGTAACTTTCACAGACTACCACAGTTACACTGATTTTCACTAATACCAAAGGAAAATGATGTCTCTTGAATAGTTTTGATTTATGTCTCATAAAAATGACTAAAAACATTGCTCTCTGAACATTTTTTTTTTTTTCAACATGTCATGCGACTTAAAAATAAACCATTTTGGTACTGAAAAGTTCAAACGATTAGTTCTTTTCATTAATATAAAAACATGTCTAACTCTATTTTCTGCAGCAGAACTAGTCTTAGAGTAGTTTTGTAGAACTAGACTAAGAAACAGATAAACATGTAGACCTAGATCTGCCTTGTAAGACAGAAAGAAAGCTAGATGTATCTGAATCAGTATCATCAGACTGAGACCATATTCCTTCCTTTCCTCTTCAATGGAAAATATTCCGAGCCTAAATCCCAGTTGCAAGCACAATCACTCTCACTGTCGTGATTATCACTGTTATTATTATTATCACCACACTGGCCAAACACATTCGTTCTAGTCTTCTGAGATGCTATAATATATATCACTATCAGGTGATTTCACACGTTTGTGGAATCACATCCATTATTTTTAATGTAGACTTCAACTATGAATGTAATAACAATGAAACTTGGCACAGAAGAAGTAAACAAACTGAGATTCCCTCACGCCGGCTCCCGCAGGTTTAGTGGGAAAATAACACAAGTTGTGTGTTTTAAACACATGATCCCACATTAATGGGAGCTGCCCAGGATGATGTCAAGGTTTCTCATATATATGGGACTAGGCAGGAGTGAGTAAAATGCTCATTCGATTAAATTAGTGAAACCTACTTGTTAAATAAAGATGTCAAAAAATCATTTGAAAAAAAAACAAAAAAACAAAAACTAAAAATGAATGGTACATTTGAAGAAAAAAATATGCTTAAAACCAATATAAGAATTTATGCATTCTGCAATAAAGACCATTTTTTTGTTCAAGCAGTGAAAGAAAGATTGATGAAAATGTGATAGTCAAGGAGGTCTACCTACTTTAAACAAATTTTTGGTTTCTTTGGGTGCTAAGACTTTCTTGTCTTCTGTCTGAAGATCCTGCAAATGACAAATTATTATATTGTATATTTCTCACATGATAAAATATAGCTTGACAGAAAAAAAATTACATCATCTATTTCCTATCACCTGGAACTCAAGTTCAAATCTCTTAAACCTTTTTTTTTTTTTTAGTTACCTTCAAACAGATGATGAACAAAAGTGTTAACATGCACCCAGTGTTTTGTATAAATATGAAGCAATGTGAGTTAAATACTGCTACTAACAATCTTAAAAAGCTTTTGAAGACTCAGGAAACAATTTTTCATTATATGATCAATGGCCAAAAAAGACAACAAGGTCTGACAAGATCTAGATCAAAACATGATTTGGTGTTTTGTTATTTTTGAACTACGGTCGAGGACCAGCTGAGACAACAACCATGATAGGAGGTTGAAAAGCTTACCAAAACCAAACCCGTACCACAGATAACACTGGCCGAAAAAAAAAACAAAAACAAATATATGTTCCCTAGTATGGTATCATTTTTAACAACTCTGTAACATTAAAAAAAAAAACTCCATACCTTTAGATCTTCAATTCCAGCTGAAAGCAACTCATTCTTCAACAAACATGCATATGCTAATCCATCTTTGGAAGTATCACTGTTGGCATCTTTTGTTTTCAGGGCTGATGTGGGGGTCTGAGGCTTAAAGAGAAAACAAACAAAAACATAAGGATCAACAATTTTGCTGTAAACAATTTTGAACTGCAATGGAAAGCAAAATAATAATTTAAAGAAAGCCCTCTTCCACATCTACACAACTGTAATTTACAAGATCAAAACAAACAAGTTCAGTAATTTGACGTCTTCCATAAACCTTCATCTCATTCCCAGATGTCCATACTCTCCACTATAAGATTTTATGCCACTTAACCAAATTAAAGCACTATTGCAGATTTACAATAGGGATTGAATCAGCCCAATTCCTCAAGAAAAAGTACTTAACTATTTCTTCGTAAACATCACCAATGTGCAATACAGCCTCCCTTATACAGTAAACCTTGCATTAAATGAGCTTGGACTCTACGAGAATGTGGTTCCAACCAGTTAAATCCAACCCCATTCTTTGTTGCATTTAAAACATTGGATCAACCCAATGCCAAATTAGATAACCTCAGTTTCAAAGAGAGTGCAAACTAGCTCTTTAGTGTACATTCATTCCAATTCAAACTTATTAAGCCATAGCAAAAAAACCCATTTCCATTGCACAATTTCAAGGTTAGTATTTCCATGCACATGCACACAGCTTCAGTTTGTTGTGTGTGTGAGTGTGTATGCATGTATGTGTGGCATTAGGTGGCAATGTGAGGTGAAAAGAGATAATAGGTTTAAGATAGGACTGAAAAGTGTTGTGATAGAGGATGGGATGTGGAAAAGAGGCAAGACTTGGCTGCCAGTGATGATAAAGACAAATTCAGCAGGTAAGAGACTGGATAGAGTGATCAAATAAGATGGAACTGACTATTGGTCATGCTTTCAGCTTCGATTTAGGCTATCCGATCACCTCAAGGCATTCTTAAATCTTGAATGTCTATGTAATAACTGGTCAATTAAATTTAGCTGATTTACCCAAATGTAGTGCTGGATTATTATCATAATAAAACTAATACTAAAATACTTAAAGATCCCTGTTGATAACATTAGTTATGTCCCTATTCACTTTTCACAATCTCGACTTTGCATCGAAGAAGTGGATTACAGACCCAAATGACCTCATTGGATCCGTGATTTACTTTCACAAAATATATGTACTCACTTGTTGAATGTCAAAATTGATGTTCCAACAAGGGCTAGCTCTTGAGGGGATGAATCTGTCTCCATATATTCTTTTATGTGGAGATACTACAGGACTTGAATACTTCAGGTAACATGCAGAGAGAATATCAACATATTGAAAAAGTGAAACAAAGGCAGCTTCAGTATTATCTACTTATCCCTTGGCTTGTAAGTTAGAATATATGACAGTATCACTTGGTTTGCAAGTTAGAACTCAACTCTTCACTTCTATTCAACAATATCAGGAATGTCAAACTGTTTTCATCAAAACTTTGAACTCGAACATTCTTGGAAGTATCTTCTCGAGCCAATGAATAATCCAATGGTTGTTTGTTCTCTGTATGGATATGGTTCATCTTTCTACGACCATGAATATGTTATTTGTTCTTGCCAATGGTTTGATGAACTCATTTTCCATCAACAGCTCATATGCTGCCACTCGACTGCATGCTGTCCGGTGTGAGAAAACTAAGCACTACGAACTTCGATCTTCTCTTCAAACAGCAGCTGAACGCTAGTTTGGCTCTCATTCATCTGAAGCATCTGTGCAAAGTTATACTGTACTTTAGGTTCCACTGCTGTTGTGCAGGACTTTGCATTAAACATTGTTATAAAAACCGCGATTGGTTAGTGGGTTCAACGAAAGTTGACAACTGATTTGCCCACAATCAAGAAGTTTGCAAATGACCAAAAAGTCAGATTTCTCAATAAAATCGAAAGCTTGACATCCCTGCAGTCTACACAAGAACATGAACAGTTTCAATTTACTTCCTGAGAGTAATTTCAAGTAGAGATGTGTACGTAAAGAACACTACTAAAGAAGTTAGAATGTATTCTTAAATCTGGAAATAGTAAAACATATATATAGACTGAATATTCATGTTCACTCACCGAACCAAAGGGAGATAACTGCCCATTCTGTTGTCGCAGGAGTCTCTTCTCATATTCTGGGTCCATTTAATGAAGATATTTGCCTGACAGCTATATCAGCAATAAGTTCTGTGCTACTTAAATCTTGCCAAGAGAGGAAAGAAAGTTACTTGTGTAACTTTCCTAATCCTTATCTCTTCAGTCAGATGGAGATGCTCTAGTCCCTTCAGAACTGGATTCCTGTCCGAAAAGATTACAAATTCAGAACTATGCAACAAATAATAATACCACTGCTCCATTCAGCTTCTAACTTACTGTCAAAAGCAGAATGATACAACTGTGGAGAAAAATCTGTTAATAAAGAACATGCAATTATTTACACAAATTGCCCAAATTTTTAAGACCATATTGTGTGGTTGTAAACGCACAGTGAGGTCTTGCCCTGGCTGACAGAAAACTACAACTAAAATAAAAGTGATTGTGAATTCCAGCACCTCTCTGCTGCTGTCTTTTTTTTTAAAACCACATCTGTAGGAGCTACAATGTCAACTGGTCTATTCTGACAAATTTTTACAATTACGATGCATGCCATAAAGCTCTCAGTAAATAGTTATTAAACACTGTCACACAGCACATAGTGCATCTGTTTCATTAATTAATCAGCATGAGTGATTAACAGTCATTGCACTAACAAATATTGTGCAGCCATTCATACAGCCATATGATTCAAGAAAAAAAAAAAAAACAGACATTATCATCGGATCATTTTTGTGGATGACGTTTAGTTAAGTAACACAATACAACTCAGTAGCAGGCAATACACAGTTTATAGAGTTGCCAACCCCAGGTCACCAGAGATAGGGAGATTTGGAGAAAAAAAGTGGGAGATCTGACTATTTTCTAGGGATATCATAAACATATATTTGTCGATGCACCCAAGCTACAGATTATTATCGAAATACGACTTTTACGAGCTGTGGAAGTTTTTTCACTCAAGTTCTCTATAGGGCCAAGGCCTATCATGCTTGCAAAAATCTAATACAGGTGATTACCCTGTCAAATGACCCGGACATAGCTATTATTAATATATATATCTTCATCGGGTTCATTCCACTGTTGACCATAATTACCGTCAGTCGGCGTCAAAGCCAAGAGATTGTTACCGGTAGGATACACGACCGCTAATGCTTCGTTGCTCATAAAATAATGGAAAAATTGACGAGACAAGGGAAAACTCGGGAGTATAAGGCATTTATCGGGAGCTCGGGAGAAACAGCAAAAACTCGGAATTCTCCCGCGGAACTTGGGAGGTTGGCAACTCTGGAGTTTACACTGTTCCAAAACTCACAAAGTCATTCACAAACTCATTGCCCACTGTGTTGCAATGAATGCTCTCATTTCATGATCAAATGATGTCTTGCCACATATATATATATATTATTGATTCTTAATCTTAACACCAGATTTGATTAGGCCTATAAATCTAGATCAACTTATACTGATGCAGTAACGAGCTGATCTCGCAGCTCTTTCATTTGAGAATTGAAACAATGGTCTAAAGTGATACCACTGGCTGGGTGGACTTGTGGTCTTTTCTTATTAACACTAACGAAGTCAGGTCTTAATAGTTGGGGTTTTTTTCGCCATAGAACCAGAACTATTTATAAAAATGCTCCCAGCCACAATCTACTATCACTCATGGATTTGATTTTGGGTGCCACAATTTCATTACATTCCAAATTGGAAGCAAAGTTAAAGAATTTTGTAAACAAGAAAATGCTTGTTTTGGTTAGTGTTAAACTAGGGTCCTCAAGAGACCAGTTTTCACCTTTTCGCAGCCTGGTGTGTTTTTGCGTTTCCTTTTTTTTTTTTTGAGATTGAGCATAAATGACTTCCCTTGTTACGATTTCTAGGCTAGCCAGGGAGTCAGTTTTCCAAAGAAATTTAAATTTCAACTATTTTTGAATTCATCATGAGTCTTCTCTGAGTAAGTCAAGTAAATTTTCAACAATAACACAAGCAGTGTGGCCCCTAAAACATTACCATACTTATGGTGGCTCTTGATCTAGATTAACTCATTCATGGCTCAGCTGGACCGCAGAACATTGTATTAGTATCTCTATCAATAATGCTAACTGAAAGTTCTCCTTAAATTTAAATTCCGATATTTTTGTGTTGATATCTGGTCTGTTTTCTCTCACTATGTTCAATGAAGTAGAAACTTGTCATACTCTAGGATATTTAGTAAACCCAAAACAGACCCCAGTCCAGAGAGCTGATCTACTCTAGCTCTTAAACATTACAACACTGAGCCTTCTAATAAGTGGTGGATCCCTCCCAATAATAACGGTCTAACAGTAACACTAATAATGACATCAGTAATGACCAGAAAAGTGTGGAAAATATGGTAGAAGTAGAAGGCTTGCATGTGAAATAAATAGGCCTACAGAATGAAGATGGATGCATCAATTTTCATCAAAACTATAGGCCTACTGATCTTATCCTACCTGCCTGATTCATTAGTCTAAGTTTTTGTTAATAGACTAACCATCGACATGTAAATTTCATGCCAGCAAATTTCTACAAGACTAGTCTAGATCTAGACTAGATCTAAATCTCTACTGTGGAAGAATGATTTTAAGAAACTAGAGTCTAGATCTAGATCTAGATCTACATCATTCTAATTCTAGATCTCTAAATCTAGACATCAAGAGATCGTCTAGCCTAGACTAGAGGCATTAGGAGTAGAGCCTAGTCTAGATCTAGAGAATATAACACAAGGTCTCAATCAAGTTTTATCATTTTGAATGCTTAAAACAATTTGCAATAAAGATAACCTTGCCTTAAAGCAATCCAGATGTATAATTTAATAACCAGTTTCTCAAAATTTAGCCGAGCTTACCGAATAACAAGGTTTCCATAAAACAACCATAACAAATCGTGGTAGCCTTGTATGCAATTGTGTCACTAGATCTAGGCCTATTTTGGTCGAATAATGGCGTCTTCAAACAGAATCATGGGAGCCGACTGATATTACTTTGAAATTAAAAGAAAAAAATCAAAACTATAATAAACGCCTTTATTGAACGTAAATGGTATACAAAAACCAAAAGAAAAGGTACAAGACAATAAATATAGAGATTTTTGCGATTAAAGTCAAAAGGAACCATGGCAACAGAGGTTTAACATCGGCGTCAGATCTCAAAATGGCGGCCGCCAAGCAAGCAGACAAGGGAGGAAAAGAACCTCTTAATTATGTTCACCAGAACAGCATTCTGTGTGAAACTGTCACCAAAGAAAACAGATGTCAGAAGATATTCACAAACTACGGGATAAATCCATTCAAGAAAAGTGCGTAATTGTCGTGCAATCTGCTTTGTTTGATACAGATAGGTCTACATTTTGTCGTGATCTATTCTAGATCTAGAAGTCACTTTAAGTAGGCTAGGCTAACTAGACTAGATCTAGTAAGGCATCTAGATCTAGATCTAGACTCTAGATATCTAGATCTGATTGAAAGTTCAGATTTCGATCTTGAGTCTGCTTCATATGAGACTTACTAAGATACCCAAATCAAATTTAGAACTATATCAGGGGCATCGCTATCGTGTGGTTAGGTTTGGGGCGTTAGGCATCCGTTACTTTACAAAAGGCTCACGTCGTGAACATCACAGGGTCCAATTTTGGATTCTGCCTTAGGGGATGGGAAAGATTGAAAATCAGACCCAGGATTATTTTCAGTGACTCAACAAGTCCCCGAACTTCATGGGTAAGAAACCCAATGTCTAGCCTTCTCAGATAAGGAGGTCAAATACACATGTATATTTTGAAGATCCTGTGTGTAAATGATACACACTTTAAGATCTCTTGGTAGTTAAAAGTCAGATAAGAAGTTAATATGGATGCCACTGTCTGGGCAAAATATTCAGTTTTCCTCCTTTTTGAGGATAGAAAGGCAGCACACATAATAAAAAAATTAAAGATCTAGATTCGAGATATTTGTAAGCCCACATTTAGTCTAGATGGTCTAAATCTTCCTATGTTTGTTTAAAGGTAAAAGACGTACATCTATATTATTTTATTACCATTTTACTCTTTGCAAGACTGGAAGAAAAGGACTGTGTAGTATGATATTTTTATGAATAGGAGGCCTAGACGAGAAAGCCTGTATGCTTGGAATTAAGAAAATATAACAAAATTCCCGCCTATATAAAATTGCAAGTATCTAACTTCATAACACTGCAGCAGTGTTGCCCAAACTCCAGAAGAAGTTGCTAGATCTAGATAAAAACTGTGCATACTAAGAAAAATTATCTTATTGTAGATACATGTATACCCTGGTGCATCACATGCTGATAATATCTTCTTTGGATTTTGGCCTCAACTGACTGCCCTCCCTTATCATAAGTTCATCCAAATTTGTTTGGGATGCATTGCTTTTCTCAGTTGATTTGTTTTTCTTGTGTCTTGCGAAAGATAAACTTCAGTTATTCAAAGATGGTTTATTTTCCAAGCTTGTTATGATTATTTTATAAAAGTTTGGTCTGAGCAAGTTAGGCAGCAGTTGTCTCAATATCCTCAGAGTCATCAATTTCAAACTTTGGGCTAGTCTGTTCATCAAGTTTAAAATTCGCATGAACATAAAGTCAAGTTGTGTTGATTTCTCAGAACTGGCCCCTTTTTTTGTTTGTATCTTTAGATTTTTTTTTAATGTAAGGATCATGCAAGGCAAGTACCTAACGAAAAGCAATTTTGTGCATCATTTCATTTATGTTTGTCATAGAATTTTTTGTAAGCATGGCCAATTCATTCATTCATAGCTAGTTCCCATTAAACAAGTCATTGTTTGTTCATTTTTTAGGGCCACTTTGTCAAAAATTTTGTTTTCAGCATATTGATTTTTTTTTTTAATAAAAATATTTCAGTGTGAAATAAGCAAAGAGAGTGTGTAGAAATTTTGTTCTGGTTAAGTTGTCTTGATTTCAGTCAGTAATCAGAATGCTTGGTACGTTTATATATATGACATGAAAATATGTCTTTACTAAGATCATAACTCTTGTTGCAGAGCTTATTAATAGAAACCATGCATTCATGGACATATGAAAAATATTTTGTTTGTGAAATTCATGCTGAGTAGTCACAGAAAAAATTTAGTTTCAGGCCTTCTTAATATCATAATTAAGTTATTGTTTTGGAATTCTTCAAACTAGAGTACACAGGTACAGGTTTATACAGTGCTCCCTTAACTTAATTACATGTACATGTACTTAATTTTTTCTGTCACAACAATCTCTCGGTCAAAGAAATTTACATGTAGGCCTACATGTATAAATGCAAGTCTTTGTTGCTACTGACTTGATCTGTTAATTTACATCATTTTCTCTTTCAGTTCATGTTTTAACTGGAAAACCAAATTCCAGGCATGATACAGCAGAGGGAGATGAAGACAGTAAGTACAGCTGTATATACAGTGGAATCTGCTTTTAAATTCAACCTCTTGGGACCGAGAAAAAGTGTTGAATTTAAAACATTATCCATTTTCAGGGGACACAATCTCTGGTAGGCATGGGGAGTCAAATGTCTCTTGTATATTTATTGGGTTAGGTCTATGCCCCTTATCCCCACAAAAAAAACAAAAAAACTCGAACAGACTAACTCCTCTTAACTCCCCCATCCTAACTCTAGGCTAGAAATAGTAGTACGGTTTGTTATGCCTTAAGTCAACATCTTTAAGACGTTTCAACTCTGTACCCGGATAGAGACTGTACTTTTTCTCAGACAGCAAGTTCATGGACTTGAGGATAAAAGTTATTTATAGTAATAAGCTGACTAGTCATGGTGAGGGCAGAATGCAGTAATGAATGTGATCTAAAGGTGTGACTGAAATCAGGCACAATGCCTGTCTGCACTCTGTGTGTGTGTGTGTGCGTGCATGCGTGTGTGTGTGAGGAGAGACCAAATTGGGCAAAGAGAGCCAAGTGTCGGCAGGTGTTTTGTGTAGTTTTTGCACAATGTGAGGCAAGTGAAGAGAATCAAGCATGGAACTATGTGCCACTTCAAGTAACATTTGGATGTGTGTGTATCAAGGTGGTCAGTTGTACTGACCAGGTGTGTGTCAGCAGGCTTACGAGAAAGGTGAAAGCCGAATGTGAAACTCCAAACACAAGACAGGTGAAGAGAGTCAAGCATCTTTACAATAGGCCCACGTGCTAAATGTGTCGAAACAAGGTGTTCCTCTCTGTCTCCTTGTCTGACTTTTTTTTCTTGTTTTTTTTTTCACACTTCACATCTGCCAGTCCCCCAGCATGAGTCATTTTGAGTTGAATTTAAGTGGTGTCACCTTTGAAGCTGTTGACATTATCAAAATAAGACTAATGAAATATAAAGGAAAAAAAAAAGGGACCATTGGTATGGGATGACTTTAACCGAGAATTGACTTTAAGCGAGTTGACTTCCCATGGGTTCCATTGTATGTATTCTTTTCAGAAGCCTTTAGGCTCTTTTAGTGTAGTTATACAATCTGTGTGAAAGTCTCTTATTAACCACTTTACTGCTATAGCAACAATACAAAATACATATGTCCAAAGTAGTCTGTCTTGTGTTGGAAAATGTACATGGTAATCCACACTCAGCCCACCACCGCCCATACCTTTTCCCCTTTGATCTGATGGTCCGACACTGACCATCACTTGACATCTATACACTGAATCTTTCATAGATGCCACCCACTGCTAATTGCAGATGATCTAACAACGAGAGCCCAAGTCAGACACATGATCTGCTTGTTCATGTAAGAGTAATGTTAAATGTTAATGTGGGATAATTAAAAGTAGAAGATGTGGACCACTGTATGGGATTCAGTGTGGCTGGAAGAGTTAGCAATGGATGGAGCTGGGGAGACTGATACTTAACTGCAAAATTGGTGTAGCACTGAAACAGTTAATGAAATAAAGCAATCTATGAGATTCATAGGGAACAGGAGTAGTTCATCTGACATGTGTACCTGTTGCTGTTATTTTTTTATTCATGTCATGTACAACATGCAATCAGAAAAGAGAGGTCTTAGATATCATTATTATTTATGATTGCTCAGCATGTTTATTTTTATATTTTATTATATTTAGTTATGATGGTGTAACAAGACCAGTTGCTACATGTATATGTCTTGCGACCAGGGCAAATGAGTTGGAAGTCGCCCCGGGCAACGAAGATATACGGCTGTTTTTGGTCATTTTTAACTACTTTCCAACTAAGATACTAAATT
>JBCAUA010553106.1:0-31811 GCA_038406235.1 Peronia verruculata | reverse complement strand
CACACACACACACACACACACACACACACACACACACACACACACACACACACACACACACACACACACATATTATTGACGACATGAGCCGAATCTTCTTTTTGTTTTTGCTAGTTTGTTTATTTGTTGTTGTCTAGGTTTCAAAATGCTTGTTTAGATTGATGTAACCATTTGCTGTCAATAAATGAGGAGATGTTCATCTAGAAGGAAGTGTTTATTTCTGTGGCTATGGGTTTGTCTGGATTGATTGTTTACGTGGTTTATGCACCAGTTACAAAAACAGAAATAATATGAACCGTTAGGTTGAAATTTATGCTCAAACTGGTCTAAATCGACTGTATGTTGCCTTCTGTAAAAAAAAAAAAAAATAATAAAAATCGGAGTGTTTTATACTACATAATAAATGTTAGATCTTGAAAAGTGTGAAAGATATTCACATAAAATAGGTCAATCATTTCCCAGTTCTTGCATTCTTTCATTTGAAGATATCCATATCATATAATTTCTGAGCATAATCATGTAAGAAATTGTTCAGCGAATATTCAATCACTGGATTTGTTTAACTGGAAACATCAATAGCAAATAATTTCAAGATGAAATCACGCATGAAAAAGTCTCAAGACCATCACCTGACTGTAATCAAATCTTTTACTTTCTTTTTGGAAAGATTAGTGTGGAAGAAATTTCAAAATAGAATCATGCACGAAAAAAGTCCTACGAGTGTCGATTCTCCGTGTCTATTGATCTGGCAAAGGTACTAGGAATTTCGCTGATAGTTTCTGAAGAAAGGAAAAAAAAAATATATAGCGAGATAAAAACATGCATGCGAAAGTTTTTTGATTATTCGTTGAGTTTTTATTTATTGATATTTAATCAAGCAAAGAAATTTTCTTTGACTAATATTACTAAGTATACACAAAATTATTCAAAATGCCAACATCAAAGTGCGTACTCTTGCCAGTCACATATGCTTTGTATCAGAAGGAAATATCAGTTTGTCCCACGGGAGACTCCATAGACGACAAATGTCCAATGAATGCCATGGATTTCTGTTTACTTCTCCTGAATCAAAACGTCCTATAAGCAAAATTTACCAAATTTTACGGCAGAGACAAAAAAAAAAAAAGTTCACCATTTTTACAATTTCGCAAATATTTAATTGAAAGTTGGATATTATGTTAACGAAAACAACACAAAACAATTTCTATCAAAGGACACCCAAAGATAGTCATCTTCACCAGAAAAGATGGATGAACAGGAATTTTAACGCTAAACATTGAAAGAAAGTTGAGATCAAAACTCCAGTATGGGACATATTACAGGATTTCTTCATCTAAATTAGTTAAAATTGGTGTGTGACTGGTATATACGGATTTTAAAATAATGGACTTGAACTCAGAATTATGATGAAGATGATGATTTTTTTTTTTTTAGAAATTCTTTTTTGTTACTGAAACATTACAAATGTAAGGGACGGAAAGATGAATAAAGGATGAAAGGGAGAAAACGACGGGAAAGAGAGAGAGAGAGAGAGAGAGAGAAAGAGAGAGAGAGAGAGAGACAGACAGACAGACAGAAAGAAAAAAAATGGATTATCTCAGACAGAAAGACAGAGAGGGAGAAAATGAGTGAAAGAGAGAGAGAGAGAGAGAGAGAGAGAGAGAGAGAGAGAGAGAGAGAGAGAGAGAGAGAGAGAGAGAGATTGTCTCGGGAGAGGAGTTCACATTTTTCTAAAAGCAAATTGTCAGTCAGTCAATGACCCAGACATTCTGTCTATCACACTTCCTTCCTTGTCTGCTTGCACATCTAGCCTACTTTTCTCTCTCTCTCCACTCTTTTAATGCCTTCATTCTGGAATGTTCTGACTGCTTTACTCTTTGATCACCAATGAAGCAAAGAGCAAGAACAAAAATTACAAATATCATTCCTAGTTTATAGATGGTCTGGTTGTTGCAACTGAAATTTATGCAAAATGGACAGTTTCTCTATTCACAAACCGTGTGAACAATTACACAACATGGCATTTTTCTAACTGATTCAATTATAGGATTTCCCTTCTTCTGTGGCTGCATCGCTGGATCTAATCTTACCTTTGACAACTTGTAGCGTGCACGTTTAACAGTACAAGAGGAGTTGATGGGCTGATGGTTGAAGCCGCCCCCCCCCCCCTTTTCTCTCTGACGTCACTGTTCTAGCCCCTCTTGACGCGAATGCAGATTTCTTTTTTTGTGTGCCATCTGTTACGGTTATGTGCGAGTGGTAGGCCTAAAGAGACTGAAATATGTCAGTGGGATCAGTCAAAAATCATAAGATTTGCTGGGTTTGCTTGGAATGCTCAAACCGGAAGCAGGGCTTGAAAAGAACCATAACATTCCTCCATCACAATATAGGTCACCTTGTGACCTCAGAATTGGTCGACCGTGACATATCACTTGCATAACTATGAGCCTGGAATTTAATCCCATCTTTGTGAACTCTCTCGTACATGACATTCCCAGACATATCTAAAAAAAAAAAAAAAACCTTGAATTTTCATCGTCATAAAAAAAAAAAAACAAACAAAAAAACATAATGCCTGCCCGTTTTTTTCGTGTTTAAAGGTCAAGGCTTTTAAAAAGTAATCCCCCAACTGATATTGTCGGTCATTTTTCTATACTTCGAGAGCTCAGTGTTGTCATCCAATTTTCGTAAGCTCTCTAGTGGAAGGGAGAGAGAGAGGGGGGGGGGGGGAGGAGCTTATTAAAAAGAAAGTGCGCAACATAAGCACCCAACCATTCACAAAATCCGCTTAATATTTCTCGCAAAAGTAGCAGTGGAATGCAGCGTCCTTCTTATTGTGGGTTACATGAAATGAGATGTCTGTTTTTTTTTTTTTTTACACCATCGCTTCGCTGAATACATTATTTTTGAATAAAGTAGCCCTTTGGCGTGTTTTTCCCTATGTTTTTTGAATATGTCACACACAAACATCTACATAATCCTCACACACACATTGGACAATAGCCAATGAATCTCCACAAAGTAGGCCAATTCAGAGACCAAGACTTAATCTCAGTGGCAAGTCAACACTACACTTTCATCTATGGACAGAATTTCTTACACTGCCAGAGACTAATGGGACATAATCAGATCAGGTTTGATTAAACAATTAAAAAAAAAAAAAAAATGGAAATAAACTCAATAATCTCAAGCTTTAACCAGTTTACAATTTTACAATCTGCTCAGATCAAACACAGTGGAACGCAAGGCCGAACGTCCAACCCAAACCTCGGCAAAGAAAAAAAAACGGACAGATCTGACTGTCCTCATACAGCTGTGTAGAACAGAGGACGAGAGCAAGGAAGATTCTTAACTGTTGTCTCTTGTATGATAGAACAAAGAGATCAGCCCCGCGAACACTGGGGATGATGATGAGTTTATTCAGAATATAAGCTACGTACAGAATTTAAGCATCAAAATCCAAAACTGTAATGGAGTTTTGAACTTCGCCACCGGGAACAGACAAAACGTCTTCCTCTTAGCCTTTTTCTAACGAAAGTGATCGGTGCGTCTCCTAACATGTACTTAATTTCTCCATTTGTTTCGGACGTGGACCAGGGCCCGGATCTCTGCAGATGTTCTTTTTTGTCCATACCTAGATATTGTCAGTACATCTTTTCTTTTACTAAACTCTTTTTCGTTCCCACCACAGGACCACAGGATCTCGGTGCTAGGCCAAACAATCTCAATTCCATTTTCTTCCAAAGGTAAGATCTTCCTGTGGGCCACTAAGTTGTTTAATATTTCTGTGAACCTGAAATATAAGATAAGGAAACTGTTCATGGAGGAAGTCAAGATCTAATTTGAGAAAAATGGCATTGCGACAGTCTCTGACCTGTTTCCTGTCTAAGGCAATGTTTATAACACGCGCGAGGTCACACGGAAGTCGTGGGAGTTGAATGCGATCTGCCGATAAACGTGCAAGGCTGGGCAAATTGATATTAGTTTGGGGTAGGTCTCTTGAGAGATCAGGACGAATTTGTATGTGCCATTTTTTAAAATGGCTTTTCTTTTAATAAACATGGATAGGTCTAGAGATGTTATTCCTGTTCGACACATGTGTAAATTTATTTTTTTAGTGTGCTCAAGCCTTTAATTCATTCTTGATTAAGATCTAACACATCAATGTCCGTTTTTGGTATTGACAATTGCTCTCACCTCAAATCAATAAAGCTAAATCTGTACTCGATAACAAGAGATGAAAGCAACATTGTGACGTCAAACAGAATGCACAGGTTGGGTTAAACCTTTGTAAAGACTACACGGTGCACATTTCGTGTTTGTTTGTTTACTTGTTGTGTTCAATTTCACAGCTGTTTTGTACTGAGTATCTCTGCCTCAGGAACCTGGAGTTAAGAGAATTGTGTCTTTCGGTTTTAAGCTTAGAGGGTTTACATCCACATGCTAAAGATGGGTGGATAGATGGATAAATGAATAGATGTATGGATGGATGAATAGCCAGATGGATGAACAGATAGATGGCGATAAACGGATGGATGAGTGGAGTAATAAATTGGTAGATGGACGAATAGATGGACTGATTCATGATGGATGGATGAACGAGTGGGTGGATGGATGGGTGAAATGTATGGATGAATGGATGAGTGGATAGATCGATGGATGGTTAATGGATGGATTAATAGATGGATGAATGGATGGTTAGATGAGCGGGTTGGCAGGTGGATGAATGGATGGATATACGGACGGACGGATGGATGCAAAAAATTATGAAAAATTCACTATATCATGAAAATGTTTTTTTCGTATGCTGATAATTTTTTTCATAATTTTTTGCATCAGGAGCTTCAAACAACAAGAGAAAACATTATTTTTCCCTTCTTTGCAATGCTTGTCTTATACCTCTTGTACATGGCAAAGGGAAATAACCTAGCTGGCTGAAAAAATGGCTCAATCATCAGTTAAAATTTTCCATTTTTCTGTATGCATGTAGTTACTGTATCATATTATCATATTTTTTTCAAATAACATAATAAAAAGGTATGTCTTTTGTGATTGAGTATTTGAGCTGAGTTAATTCAAACTTAATTAAGACACATTCATTTTCCAGAATTATTTTCATTACCAAAACCAAGATCATTATAATAACATTTTAAATACAGTATTTATAATTTCATGGTTCCGAGTAAAGCCTCTCAGAGTCTGTTCTTTATTTCAGTTCCATCATCAGCAAAACAAGATCAATAAACACTGTGGACAGAGTTTGAAAAAAAAAAAAAAAAAGAAAACAACAACAACAACAAAAACAGCATAATCAAATTATCAACAGTCATAGAAGATCTTGAAATACATTGGTCATTCTTGCAGGATCACACTGATTTCAGTCATGACTGGTTGACACTGCCTCCAAACTGAGTTAATGATTTATCTTTGAATGAAAATGGAACTAGACGACGGAACTGAAATACAAAAATCCCTGTTGTAATCAAAATGAAGACAGCACAGCTACCAAACGTGACTTGAGGTCCATAGGAATCATATACCTGAGAAACATAGACTGGACCAATTGTGCGAGCTAGACTCCCAGCAGCGGTCAACCATCCCATCCAGAGACCCTGAAAGTTTAAAAACAACAATAAATTATCATGGTTATGTGACATCTCCTGACTGCAAAGACTCTTGATCTACAGCAATATCACTGACTAAATAATTGTTCAGATGACTGACTCTTAGAATTCCAATTCCAGTTAAAAGGTTCTACATGACACAAGGTCCATTCTGTTCATTCGTTAAGTTGTTTTTTTCATTTAGCACAATAACATAATATTATGTACTCTTCATTTGTATGCTTTGGCAGTTCACTGTTTTGATGATGCTGAAGAAATCATGAATACATATAGATGTTTATAGTCTGTATAACATTAGCAAGAGAATTAAATTTACATCATACAGTTCACACGACGATAGGCCATTAAAAGGTGTGCACAGTAAGCATCATGAATTTCCAGGAGAAAGATTGAACCATTCATTTGTTTTAATATGCAACATATTTTATATGTACATAACCTTCTCAAAAATCTGGTCAAATATTCTAATTAACAATTCAAAGGAGGTTTACTTATATGGACAAATTTTCATTTAAATTAGATAATGAATTTACATTTTTTGCAATCTCCTGATAACGAAAAAAATAGTGAAGGGCTATCAAAGGGTCAATATCGACACTTCTTAAGGGGGGGTATACATGCTTCAGACAAATTTTGCTAATTTTGAGAAAACTGCCAGAAACCAAGGTTAAGGAGAAAGAATAGGATTATTTAAATTAAAATTTGTCGAAAAAATCAAATTTTTCGCAAAAGTCCCGCTTCGATGGCGGCCATCTTGAAAAAAATGATGAATCACAAGAACGGATTTTATTGGAATAGTTTTAGGACTAGACCATTGAAACTTTGCAGGAATGTTCGTTTAAGTATTGTGCATGGTACTATGTGGGGGGAGGGGGGGGGTTCAATGACTTTCACGAGAAAAAGTTTATAGAGAATTGAAAATTGCCTTTACTCTGAAAGAGAAAAATATGCCACCGCCCAACACAAACAACATTTTTACAACATGATTCCCTTTTCATGTCACTATGCATTGCAATAAACTCTTGAACAACTGCTGCAAGGCTAATAGTCTGGACAAACTGGAATAAAACACATACAATATGTACTTGTGCAAAATGAATACCATTGTAATTTATGTTGCACATCTAACTTTTCTATAACATTTACAACTTTTGGGGCTCTAAAATACAGTCTACGAATAGAATCTAGTGCTATTACTCATGAACATGTAATTTCTTCACTTTACATTCACTCATATTTGATTCAACTGTGTTTTCTTGTCATAACATCAATCTTCTTTTTGAAGGATTTTACTTTATTCATGAAAGATGATTCAGTTCATCATTTCATTGTACTAGTGGGCTATGTTGAGAACCCTTTATCTATTTGAGGTTATGCTCAAATTATTTAATGAGGACTTAGGTAGCCTGTGCCAATTCTTTTTTAGCCTCATGTAAATCAAAGATGGATGGTTGCTTGTTTGGAATGTCACACACTACATGTATATTAGTATATCAGAAAGATCACAATCACAAAATAGCATATTTCATAAAAATGTGCATTTCTTTGTTTGTTACAACAAGTTTACAGAAAAATGGAATATCGTATGATTCCTGGTAATTGAGACTATTGTGCACATACCTGAAGTTACCATCACCAGTTCATGGACATTGGTATCTGAGACTGAAATTTAAAATCAAAGGTGACAACATAGGCCTGCTTAGCCTTTGACATTTTTCATATATTTATCTGTACAGTTGATATTTAAATACAATTCATATTTTAGAACTCACTTTATATCAGCTACCAATGAACTATAAATATAATTTTGAAATACAGTAATTCATATGCTCATGAAATTTCTTTTTACCTGTGGTTTTGGTCCAAGCACTTTGGAGTAGATAGTATAAGTTAACATATTACAAATTGGGTAGCCAACACTGATCAGAAGCACTGCTCCAAGGTACTGTGCAAAATTAATAACTGGAACATATGTGCACCATCCATAACTCCATGGACACCCTTCAGGACCAACAGTTGTATTATGGTGCATCTCAGTGGTTGTAGTAGGCATAGCTGAGCTATTTGTGGCCAATAGAGAGTAGGCTGTGACATTGGGAGTTGTTGTTGTTGTTGTGTTGGAAATGATAGTTGCAACAATGGACATAGGCAAGTCTGACAGTGCTGACTGCTTGCCTTCTTGTAGAAAGGTAAGTGCCTGTTCATTGTTTTCATCTGATATGTATTGCTGAGTCAAAAGGCTATTGTTTGAAGATCGTCCAAAATGCTCAATCAAAGCTTGATGGCCTGATCCAGCTAATGCCCGTTTAGAATGCTGAATCACTGTTGAATCTTGATCATTGAAAACATGATCAAATAAGGCAAATATAGCTTCTTGTGAAGATGATGGCGTGTGTGAAGAATTACTGATAGCTGTCAATGAAAATGGAACAAAACATTTAATAATTCATTGACATTAATAATTTGACAGGTAAAGGAGATTAGTTTGAACAAATCACAGATCTTAAAAATATTAAGCAAATAGTTGAGATCTAGTTATTGTTGCAAACAGTCATTACAAAAAAAACTTCAAGGACTAGTTCTGTTAGCATGCTTCAGTTGCATTTATTTTCCTGAAACATTTCTGTGTACTTTTCCTTCGTTGCCATCTGCACAGATGTATCATCATTGCTCAATTGCTGAGCCATGCTAGCTTAGCTGATGAAACATCACAAATTCAGCTGGTTCTGCATGGAAAGCTTTGTGCTGTTTGTGCAGATAAAAATAGAAGATTCAAACCCTTTTTAAATCAGCCTCTTGTCAACAATGACATCATGTTTAAGACAACCAGCTAAAACCCCTAATGAAATAATAATTTCATAACCAAGCATGATTAATTAGATTATCCAAGAAAAAAAATATTCCCCTGTATCATTATACAGTTACATTTTCCTAAGTATTACATTCTCAACAAGGCAGATACAATGATTATCTTCGACAGACAAAGTTATATATTGCACAACATAGACTGTTCCTGAGATCATTCTGAGGTAAGTCTGTGACTGAATAACAAGCTAAAACTGAGCTTACGGATATATCCAAGTGGTGGTAAATCTTTTCCCCATGGGATGAATACAAAATACCCACAGAAACAGAATATGAAGCCTGCCAGCAACAGATATCTTTCATTGAATCTGAAGCAAAATGAAAGGTAAAACAATATTAAAAGTGAAAACAAAAATGGGCAATTCTGCATTGGAAATAATCATCACATTCAAGACCTCTATCTGGTTATTGTCTGGCTCACTGAGAGTTTATATCAGTTTATCAAATTTATGTTGACGTGATGTCCAGCTGCAACAATTGCTGTCTGTAGTATTCACATATAAAGTCAATAAGTGGTAATCATACAGAAAATGTTTAACCAAAATGTCATTACTTACAGAAATTCACACCAGACTTACTTTTTGGCCAAAATTTTGATAAATATAAAGACAGCAATTGACAAACACCCAGCTCCACCCAGGATAATGCCTTGATACAAAGTTGCTTTGGATTTTGTCCAGGCATACATATGCATTGTAAGAGCTGTGCCAATTCTGACAAAAAAAAAAAAAAGGAACCAAAGGTATAAACATATTCACAAGAGTTAATAACATCAGTCAAGAGATAAACAGAAACAGAAGTTTTGCAATTGTCACAATTGTGTTCTAACAACGACCCTACCACTGTTTGATTAACAGCAAATCGAACTGAAAAGTATAGAGAAATGTCATCTCAACATTTATATCCTGAATGTCTTATTAGCCACTGCTAATCAAAATAAGGGAATTTATTATCAGTGCTCCATATTATATTGTATTTTAAATTTTACCTTACTGATAAATATCTGTTTATATGAATCATGAATGAAAGGACAATGGTGAAGACATAACAAACCCTCACGTTTCAAATACAGTAAACATGAACAGGACTACAAAAAACAGGAAGATGCTTGTGAAGACAGCCACATAATCTGGTTTGTAGTCATTCATTTTGAAGGAGTCAGACAAACCTGAAAGAGAGGAATTTTTCACTATATATTATATATCATTCTCTAGATAACATAAATTATTTAGAACAGATATGCAAAACTAAATGATCACTTAACTGAAAAGAGAAAGAGAGCATAAAACAAAACTACTCACTACAATAAACCATACACAATAGTTCTGGTTGACCACTACACTTTTCTACTCACTTGATCCACTAATACTATTTGCTTCACTGCTGTTCTCTTCAGGCTTTCCTTGTACATTAGAATTATAGTCATCATCATAAACTTTGTGCTCTCTGAAGACAAAGATCAACAAGAGAAGATTGATCACGGCCACACAAACAGCAAAAAAAGCTGGTGCTGTGTACATGTTGAAGTGGAACTCTGGCACTTCTGATGGTCCAGGATAAGCCACCGGAACAAGAGCAGCTTGAATCACTAAAATGAAAAACAAAACAGGCAATGAAGAATCCACAAACTGCAGGAAGAAGAAATCAGAGCAAGATTAACAGATACCTTCCAATATTTGTGTTTTTATGGCTCACTGCTCATTTTGATTTTAAGACAAAATGATGTTTAATTCACCCAATTATACCAAATAAGAAAAACTTCACATATTTATTTTAAAAAATCCATGAACTATTCTCAGTTCTGTCTGAAGCCATCTTCGACTAATTGTTCTACATAAATGTGAGAATAATGCCACAGTATTTCACTAAATATGAATATCTAAACCATGTTAACTTAATTAATCCCCCCCCCCCCCCCCAAAAAAAAAATACATGAAAGACAGATCAAACCTGGTCCAAGGATAAATCCCATTGCTTGAAATATACTGATATTAGCCATACTGCTTGTCCGCTCTTTCAATGTGGTTGCTCCTGATACATAGGATCTTACAACAGCAACATTGCCTGTAAGGAAACAAATGTACACAAAGTTCAGGATTTACTGATGAGATCAGATATAACATTCATTTCCAGCTTGGTGTTGGCGACAGATTAAAATAATCAAGTTTTAAATTAAGATAAATACAGAATAAATCTTTAATTATCTTGTTAATACTATTTCTTTTGCCTACATCATGAAATAATCACTTAGTGGGGTCATCTTTTTCTTCATAATGTGCATTTTTATCATTGTCTAAACAACATTATGGATTTTTTTATATTTCTCACATTGCCCCTCCTCAAAAAATCTCAACTGTCATATTTTTCAAGGATACTTATAATGGAATGAATTTATAGATGAATGAGACAAGCAGTTTGGTGTATTAAAACAAAAATGTAAAAATGGCGAATCAATAAATTAAAAGCAATTATTAAAGCCATTCTGATACTGATCCAAAATTAGTTAAGAAGTCACATTTAAGCCCATTCAAAAGCTTATCTTACTCTGAATATGTTTTTTCATTACATGTTATGAAGGCCAGTAAGACAAGTTCGCAAAGAGCTCCACAAATGGCATTCTCCATCTACAGGGCAGTGTCATACTGATATGGTATTGTCACCTCATTAGAGCACTTCCACATTCACAATGCTCTTCACACTGACGTTTATTTTATCATACATCAGGAATGAATAAGAGTACTATCTGCTGTGATTTGAGGCTCAGTGATAAATTGTTTTAAGTGAAATTCCAAACAAAAGTTTCTGAATCTCAAAGTGATTTGAAGCCAGGCCTGGGTTTGAAAAGTGATCTTGTTGAATGCTTGAACATTAAAGACTTCTAAAGCCTAAAATTCAGGTTCAACTTGCTTAAATTGGAGGAAAAGTGTGAAAAAAGAAAATTGTTTTAATCCAGTGGCCATGACAATACCACCATCTTGGATTTTATGTCATGAAAATTAGCCTTTTTCAAAAGCCTAAGACTCAAAGAACATACAATATAATTATTTCGAATTTGTACATTTATAAAAAATAAGCATTACTTTGTTGTTTGGCTATATGCCATACAATATTTGGCATATTTTTAAATTTTTTTTTTTTTTTAATGTGGGTTGACAGATCTGTATATTTTTTAATTTTCAGGCAAATATCCAATTTTCCTAAGAAAATATGAATAAAATTTATGAAAAAGAAGGCATATTATTAGCCTACTATTTAAACATATACTATGAAGAACATACATTCAAAATTTGAAGTCAATTGGTTCAGAAATAAACACGCCTTAGGAGAAAAAAAAAAGAGGTGGGGGGGGGGAGGGAGGAAGCATACACCTTCACAAAATTGCAATTGAATTTTCATAACTATTCTATACAGTTTCTTAGTAGTGCCATTTCGGAGCATAAGCAGGTGTTTCTAGCCCAAAAAGTATTTTTCTCATATCTGAAGATGTCAAGGTGTCTAGAAATTTCAAGGCCCGAATTCTGTGCACTTTCTGGTCCCAAAACCTCATCTTCAGGACCCTCCTCCCCTTCCTTCTCTAACTAGCTAACATGACAAAAATTTGATATTTATAATGACCAAAACTCACCAGCACTGAAGCCTATAAGGGCTCTAGATAATATCATAAAGTACTCCTGATGTGACGGAAGAGACTGAAGATACATGTAGAAGAGGTTGGACAATACTGTCAGTGTAAGGCTGATAGTCAAGGGCTCCTTGCAGTTGTTGCGGTAATTGGCCCAACCGCCAAAGAATGGAGATGCAATCAGTTGACCCAAGCTGTAGGCTGCCACCACCCATCCCAGGAAGCTGGCACTCACTGACGGGTCCAACTGAATAAACCAAAACAATTGCCAATGGTAAAATATACGTTTTTTCATTCAGAATAATTAATTTGTATTATTTGCCCAGACACGTTCAATATCCATAAAAGCCACCACACCTGAGGAACTAAAATGGTTGACAGCTTTGATGTAAAGTTTACAAAGGATCTAACAGCCGAACTTCAGCCAATCAGTACATACAAACTAGAAACAATTTCTCTTCATCTCAGAGTATACTTGTTCTTGTTTTTGCGTTGCTTTGTTTTGTTCTGTTTTTATTACGACAGTGCGGGTCAGTGCCTTCATGGTAAGAGACTGTCAATTTTTTTGTTGTTTTTAACACAAAATTCATTTTCACAGAGATGAGCTGGTCTTGGAGAGCAGAGCTAGAAATTAAATTCCGAAGATTAATCAGCATACTATCATATCTCTGTCCTCTTGGCATGACTCGTCGCCATTCCAATACAATATACACAAGCATATTTTAATGCATTAGCTCAAGTTTATTTGCCACAAAAAGCCCATTTGACGTGTGTTGTCATTTCTGTATACCGGCAACACATTAGTTCAATGTAATGGCTGGCCTCTCAATGGAGAAAGACTGACTAGCTAAATGAGACCGCGTTAAATATTAGTTCTCGATAGAGACGCGGCTCATTCAGTGGTCAAAACTGATGATTAACTTTAAAATTGAGAGGGTATTTTTATGATTTTATCCTGACGCAAGCGTTAATAGGTCTGACAAAACAGATTATGTATAGACATACCATCAAATAAATTGTTAGTTGAACAAGGTGAGAACATTGAACGAATTAGTGAACCCTGGGGTCCACAGAATAGTTACAATAACGAAATGCCTGTCTTGAGCGACTTCCCGCAGTCATTCTTACAGTGTTTCAATGTTACCTACAGTATTTCACCCACCTATGATCCTACAATATTACTTTTTTTGGGGCTGAAACTAGGCTACTCTCTAATTCCTAGATGTAATCTTGAGTATATCTAGTAGTTCTACATGTACACCTAAGCGCACAAGTAGCATACATGCATAAATGAAAGCTTTAGGCTAGCGAACACAGATCATTAAACAGTCACGACTACATCTGTAGTCAGGGGTCAATCCATTGCAAAATCTAAAACCCATAATATATAAAATAGGCCTACGTGTTTATGATTCGGTTAGAAATCTAGAACACAAAACAACAACAACAACGATTAAAAAAAAAAAAACGGTGAAATATAAACGTGTCATAATTAATCTACGGTTTACAGAGTATACTGTTATAATATATTATTCATAAATCTTGGTCAATGTCAATCTGAGCTTATCAGCTGTGTTGCTTGTCACGTATTCGCCTATCTTCTTATGATGTTCAAGACAATATCATATCTGTTATGAGAGTACCAAAAAAAAAAAAAAAGACTACGATGAAAATCATGTTTAATTCGCTATCATCCTCCGATAGCAGATTGGTTTTAAGCTATCATCCATGTACACAATTTAAGCCTATAGCCTACATGACTGCCAGTCACGGGCAGCTCTGATTTGCCAAGGCTTTAGTAAGCCTATGCTATCCGTGTCTCACGTTCACAATTCAAAAATAAAAAATAATAATAATAGTAATAGAGAGTACTAGCAAGGTCGTAGAACGGGGGATATAGATAAAAATGATAAACTGACATTGACCATTATCTGTTAAGATTCTAGATTCTAGACCTACCTGCTACGAGAATCTGAATCATATAATCTACACCACAATTATAAAGCTACCGGTATGAAGAATTTCTACAGCTACACTATAATAACACAAATTTTAATACTTAACACAGTGATGGCATATACAAATTCTTAACACAGCGATGGCACAAACACTTGAAAACATAGTGTAGATCAAAGCTGAGTGGCGAGAGTGATGTAAACACCTCGGTGGCCTGCTTGCGAATCGTGAGTGAACACAAATTACAGTCAATTGAGTATTATTTACACACACACATAGCGGACAAAATGAATGATAGTTCGGCATTAAAAAATTAAATTAAAACAACTCTGTAAATTCAATCAAAATAAAAAGTAGCCTATAACACAGTTGGGTATCAGCTGCCCACGTGTATACTTTTTTTGAATTTTAAATGCCTGCCCATTCCGACTTTATTGGACTATAGGATAAGTGCCACGCCCCCTGAAATACACCATGAAAGAGTGAGTGTTGGTAGGTTAATCAAGTTGGTAGGTAGTCAAGTGATCGGTCAGCACAAGAACTGGCTCGTTTCAGTCTATTTATTCTGACGGACTTTAAGAACATAACACCTGAAAATGATTCTACTGATGGGCTTTAAAAACCCAACACTTTATATGTAGAATCATTTTCAAGTGTTGCGTTTTTAATATAATACAATGTGATAAGCAAGATTCTCCTTTTTATTGTCATTGTTCACAAATTGTCATTTCTTGAACTTCATTAAATGTCTGTAAAGGGACGTAACCTTAGGCACTCCAATCATTTTGTTCTTGCACTTCTAGGGTTAACACGAGTGCGAAATAATTTCATCATGAGAGCGAAAATGCCATAGCTTTGTCGTGATAAAAATATAGTAAAGCTGACTACGAGGGTGCGGAAAGTGAGAGACAGTAAATTATGACCCAGTAAAGGGATTGAACTTTCCTCTCTTTTACATTAAACAGATTCCCACAACATCAGTGTTCTGTCCTTTACTATGTATCTTCAGATCGGTACTGCTGTTGCAACAAATCCTTTATTTGACTCATGACATGTCGCCAAGAGACAGATCCCTCTTCTAAGAAAGAGATTTTTTTTTTGTTGTTGTTGTTTGAAAATTTATTGTATCGTCCTTCTATCGTTTGTTAATGAATGGACTTTTCCTTATCAGACAAACTTTCACGAGTCTTTTAATTTAGATCACTCTACGGCTTTATCTAAATGTAAGCCTCAAGACAATTATTATGTCAATGAAAGCTGAACCCTGCGTTACCAAATATATTATAGTCGCATGGAATACATGAGAGGGAAACAATAATTTTACGAACTAACATTATCTTTAAACAGATTAATTTCCCTGCTCAGGTCTAGTGAAAAGAAACTAGAAGATCGTTTGCATGCAGTACGGCACTAGGATATAATTTAGACCTACCTTTACTTAAAACACACTGGGCGACTGTCACTGATGAAGCAGCACAGGAAAGCGACTGAGTTTAAATAGACCAGCCTTCGTCGTTTTCCAGTAGGTGGCAAGTAATGATCCCATGGATTGCAAGGTCAGAACAATTTAATGTCATTTATTTCATAATTTTACTTCTAAACACGTCTTTCAACCCTTCTGGTGGTGGTTATCTCGCACTTCACAATGGCAAACAGTATCATTTTGATATTTAATAGAGGAAATAGTTCCCCTAATGGGGAGATCAGAGATTTATGAGAAGTGTAGTATTATCCCTTTGAAGGCTGAACTCTTAACCTGTCTCCAGATCTGTAGTATTATGTTTCGACGAACAAAATCAGTAAAAGGTAATTGTAGTCTGCATTTTTGGCATTACTTTACCCACCATTTTGCATTAATCTCTTCAAGAATCACTTTGCCTAAAAATTATGATGCACTACAGATATGCCTCGTTCTGGAACAAAGATTGTTTTGACCATATATGTTCTCTTTCTGACTTCTACTTTAGATTGTCATGATTTCTGGAACATGCAGGAACGTAAAATAATAATAATAATAATAATAATAAAAGGAGCATGGTATGAGGCTGAGAGAAAACGTGCATTTTTATTATTAAGGGCCTTTGATGTTTGGTAGATGCAGCCTATAGTGAAAGTTCCTTAACAGAATCGTCTTCATGTCGCCATAGTCAAACCAAACTATCATCTGTCGTGATTTCTGGAACATGCAGGAACGTATAATAATAATAATAATAATAATAATAATAATAAAATGAAAGGAACATGATATGAGACAGAGAAAACGTGCATTTTCATCATTAAGAGCGTTTGATGTTTGGTAGATGCAGCCTACGGTGAAAGTTTCCTCAAAAGAATCGTCTTCATGTCGCCATAGTCAAACCAAACTATCATCCACTGCTCTTAGAATAATATTATGCATGCACGTGACTTATGGGTCTCAGGTTATTGCAGTTTTCTGTGAGCGACGTCCAGTTTACATAATGAACTTCTGTGACTCGGCAACGGGGATGAATGCTCTGATTAATCCTAGCATTGTTTACTCAGGTCAGTTTACACTGGCTGAGAAAGACCTGAAGTGATGACACGCCCACTTTGAGAAACCTGTGGTAAAATTTGGCAAATCACTTTAAGTCTGTTCTTAAGAATAAGGTAAGGCTGATTAACCATAACTAGGATTAACAAGGAAACAGAGTACATTTATGTCTGCAAAGGAAAGATTTCATCAGGGTATTGTAATCCTTGGGCTCAAGGCCACCAACCGTGGGCTTTTATTTATTATTATTTCTGTGATCGCAAATCAAGTTCGAAATAGGGAAGTCTTGTGAAATGTACTAATACAAAATAATAATTTTAATTATAATAATTATTATAATAACAGTTTCAACAGTAAAACATATTTGATTTCATCTTGTTTAATTTATGTTCAAGGAGAGGGAGAGGGAGTTTTGTTCATTAGTTTGTTTAATTATTGTCCTTATGTTCTCTCCTTTCTTTCAGGCCTTTTAAGTCATTTTCTGTTGGCAACACAGGATGTCGACAACGAGAATATTGGCGAGACAACAGACTGACTATCTGATTTATAATATTCTGCCCATGATTAGAATGATATGTTGATATGGCCTGTCTTAATGGGGGAGGGGGGCACAATTTGCTCATAAATTTATTTTCTAGCTTTTTTTATGAAGCAGCATTGCTTGACTGTGTGGTAGACAATCTACCGAAATCCAGGTAAGACAGGTGTGGCTACGAGTATGCTTTACGCTGCATCTAATGTTCCGCCCTAAGCATATTTAAGGCCTTGAAAGAAATGGTCCTAAGATGGATCATGTGGGGAATATCACATCCAGGAATTTAGCCAGGAAACAGTAACTGTGAAGTTGACTCTGATGTTACCTAGAGCTGAGTAAGCGCTTTCTCCGCTATGCCACTTCCCCCCCTCCCCGCCATTCCACCCTCTTATTCAAAAGAATCAAAAACAGTGAATGAAACTGGTCGTAAGTGTCGTCAACTCCGGGTGCTCCTAGGAAGCCCCGCCGATGCAAAATTCTCAGTACGTGTCATGCCTGCATACATCCTTGAAGCGAAGTACAGGCGTCCTGGCATTAATAACAGTTTTTCCGCCAGAATGATCTCAAGTGGTAGATGTGAACAACTATAAAGAGTCCAGTTTCAAATGATCACCACTTATATCTCTATTTGCATTTGTGACTTCCTCACACTAACCGCTCTGTCAAAATTTGCACGTTTGCTGGTAATTTCAGGACCTAACCAAAATAATTTATGGTTTGTAGTATCTAAGTGCTATATAATCTATTATTATCCTGGCAGGTTCACTGAAGACATTGACATACCAGTACATCAGTGGCTGCCTGGGAAGCAGACCCGGTGGCTGCTCAAATCCATATCAATTTTACAATGACATTCACTGTCTGTAATCGAGTGCCCATTTTAACTTGGGCCGAATTCGAATAAAAAAAAAAGGCGTGTAACTTGTCTTTCCCGATGACATTAGGCACACACACACACACAAAAAGAAACTTTTTCCAGAGTTCGATTGCCCAACTACAAGACCACCAAACACAAATTTAAGTCTTTTTAATTCTCACGCCATCCTCCTCTAGTGTACTCAGAAATGTCAGTGATTTACTATGGCAAAATTGTTATCTGAACCATTCTTCCTCGTGCGCATACTCTCACATATTAGTCCAATTAATGTCCCCCCTTCCGATAGTTAGAGCAGTATAAGTGGTCATCATCGGCTGAAAATGGGCAAATTACTAAATCTAGCCTATCTAACGACTCCCATTGCCCATGGTGCCCTTTCCTGCCTTAGTTTGTCACTTCCTATGTCGTTTGTATGCCGTGTGAATATGAAAATCTAAATAGGGTAATAATTGCTATCCATGTATTACTATGACTCAAGAATCTGTGTGATTATCTTCCTAAAAAGAAATTGAGCACTCTACATGGCTTGCCATATGGCGCGAATAAAGGATGGTCCAGAGGGATGAGGAAAATTCTTTGCATTTATTTTTTCCTTTCTTTCTCTCGTTCTTTCTTTTTCTCTCTCTCTCTCTCTCTCTCTCTTCTTTTTTTTTTTTTTCAACTTCTCTTTCTTTCTTTTATCTGCCTTTCTTTTCTTTCTCTCTGTAATTGTCTTAATTCCTTTACTCTTTTTTTCTTTCTGAATTCTTCCCCCTTCCTTTCTGTATCTTCTATGTTACATTTAACGGAAACTTCATCTAAGTCTATCCAATATATTATACTACTGGTAGGCCTATTGTTGTTTCTGATGTGCAGACCAGGAATATTTGGGAATTTTCTCTCTGCATCGGTATTTCCTCAAAACTGCTTATTGCTCAATCGGCTATAGGCTCGAAAATGTTTGTTTGTTTGTCTGCTTGTTTGTTTGAGTTGGAATTTAACAATACATCAGCACGATTACAGCTATGTGGAGCAAAGCACAAGCTTATGATATGAGAGGTATATCAACGGAGATGTGTAACTTGGATCATCAAAGATTGTAAGTGGAAACTTTTTAATACATGATATGCCATTTACCGTTTAGCCCTTTGCATACTCATAGTTTTATACTTTAGATTTTGGAGTAGAGGCCCATAAAGCGTACTGGACGAGAAATGGTTTATGACTTTTGTTTTTTGAAAACGATAATTCAGAGAGTGATTCCAAAAGTGGACTTTTCGAGCGTCTCTTAAGTCGGCGTAATCTAAAAGTCTGTGTCGACTGACAGTCGCGCACACACGCATGGAGAGGTTTCTCCTCTGAGGAGATAAGATTGAATGAAGTGAGAATGGCCCAGACGCATGTGGCTAAGGATCACCTAGCCTCGTCTTCGTGACTGAGAAGACCCGGGCCATGGTCCTGGTCTGACTGAATAGAATCAAGTTTGCTGCAGTTTATTGATTCCATCGCTGTTCCCGTTTTGGTGTGATGTGCTCATTGGATAATTGACCTGAGATCCAGGTGACGGACTGTCTCATCCACGGGTCCAACATCGGGTCGACGTTGGTGATGGAATCTATGGCAGTTCCTGCAATGACTCAGTATCTAGTTATCTCGGTATCCGCACCGCTCCTGAAGGTGTTGCAGGAGGTGAGTTACCCTGTCATCTCTTAAGGTGGGATAGTTATTCAGGACCTGGGGCAGGGACAGGGAGTCTGAAAAAAAAAATAAATAAAAAATCTTATGGGGATTGAGGGGGGGGAGGATGGGGGGAGGGGGCGTATTCTCAATCTTGAAGATGGAGGATCTTGGACTGAGGCTGCGGCATACATTCCTCAGGACAGAAAATGAGTCTTTGCCAACGATTTTTTCGATCTTAGATCTGTTTGTTAACAAATTTTAATGCTCGTAGTCGGAGTGAAAACTATTACCTTTTCCAGTTTCTGCTCAAAGACTTCTTCGTGGGTGTCCCATATAATTCTTGCCGCTAAATCAAAGTTCAATGGCGGTCTTTGGATCCTCCAAGCAGGACGCTCGGGATTGGGTTGAAACTCATTTCACCTCATTCGATCTCAGTCCCTGCCACCAAAGAGTGCAATCAAACGCTGACGGTGGGAGCTCATGTGGTGATCTCGTGACTATGTCTGCAAAATGGGGTTCGAAGACATGTTCACAGATTGGGTTTCCTAGAAGCGACAACATTCTGTAGGCCTAAAGATAATTTGTCCTTTCTGTGTGGGAGAGAACGTTCATTGGTTGTAAAGTACAGACTCCCCACTGGGGACGTGCGATATGCTCTCATGGGTAGTGTCAAGTTGTTGTTGATGATTTGTTTCTTTATTTGTTTGAACCGGCATCGCCTGGCTGAGCCGTAGACAATCTACCGTAATCAGGTAATACAGATCGGGGGGGGGTGTATGTGTTAGTGTTTCATGTTGCACCCAATTCCGCCCTAAGAATATTTAAGGATTTGAAAGAGGTGGTTCTAGGGTGAATGTTGTGGGGAATATCACACCAGGGAGCAGTTGATTCTATAAGCCAGCTGATCTGTGACGGAGTTGATTCTGATGTTAAAGAACTGGGTGAGAGCTTTCTGTGCCCCCTCCCCCTTCCCCCCCCCCCGCCTCCTCTGCCTTCTTATTCAAAAGAATCAGAAACAATAAATCAAACTGCTCGCCGAGGTGCCATCAGCTCTAGGTGCTCCGAAAGAAGATGGGAGATTAGGCCTACCAAAGAAGCGCCGCCAATGCAAAATACTCAGTACAAACAACTACCAAGACCTGTTGACCGAGTGAAAGCGCTTCAGCCGGACGAGATGAACTTTGCCTAAGCCGGAAAGGCACGGATTTATTTATTTATTTATTTATTTTGTTTTATTTATTTATTTATTTATTTTGCAGTAGGGCGGGCCAACGCTTATGGCTGTGGATGGAATTGAATGTAATTGATTTATTCAGTTGAGAACAATGACAATAAACAAACAAACAAACAAACAAGTAAATAAAAATAACATATATAATACAGTCTCCACAATTCATAATAATAATGTTATGTACATGCATGATATTTTATAATACATGGAATATAGATTTGCTCCTGAAAGCATGATGATTCAACAGGTAGGGGGTTCGTGCGTCACGAAAAACAAATATTTTCTTGTTCTAAAAACATTGCAAACATCGAAATATACAACAGCGGGACTGGTATCAATTAAACAGCACGGAACAGAATGAAATATTGGCCGAAAGTCGAGAAGAAAGAATAGATCTACTGGTAGAAGGATCGAAATGAAAACCTAAGAAAACATCGTTTCGTTCCCTTCTTAAGTTTAGTTTTTGAATGATCAAACTCCAAAGCGAGGCGTTGCGATCAACAATCATGGCGGCCACCGACATGAATTCCAATGCCGTCATTCAAGGTTTAGCTCGTCACGTTAACTGTTTAGGGGAAGAGAACAGAAATACGCGTAGAAATGCACTAATGAGTATAAAGAAAGAGACTGTCGATAGGAAACCTTCATTAGACACCACTGAATACCAAGCAGTTTTCTCAGAACTGCTAAAACCGTTACTGAAATCCTTCTCAGATCCAGTTGAAAAGTGCCGAGAACTTTCTATCAATATCCTGTTGACATTCCTGAAACATGTTCCCGATCCCTGTGAATATCTGTCCTATACAATTCCTGTTTTAGTTCAAAGACTAGGACAGCAAGAAATTGTGGAACCATCAGAAGAAATTAGAGCTCAGCTGGTTGAAGTTTTATTTTTCATCATTGAAACTAGTGGTAGCAAAATAGGCTTGTATGTGGATGACTGTGTTAGAATTCTTCAACGAACTCTCATAGATCCTTTCCCGGAAGTGAAGAAGGAAAGTTGTAAATGTACATCACATTTAGCCAAATCATCTCCCCAATATTTTTACATGCAGGCAGAGAGTCTGGTGAATCCTTTGTTATTGTCCATAGCTCACCAGCATTCAAAGGTCCGTGTTATTGTTGTTGAAACAATTGGTGAGTACTGCTTAACATTTTCAAGCAAATTTCTCTTTAATTCTTCCTCAGCTTCCATATTTTTTACATACGCACTCCTGTAGATTGTGCTCTTTACTCATGTTGTGTTGAATGTTTGACATGCATAGTGTGTATGGTTTGGATAGAATGAATTCAATCAAGTGAACCATAATGAAGCCTTATATGATGAATTCAGATCATGATTAAGTGCAGCTTTACCAATTCTGATTCTGTTAATATTATTATTGTTGTTTTGGTTTTTTTTTTCATTCATAATTGTTTTTCAACATTGAGTAGATCTACCTCTGCCAAAAAAATATTTAAATTGTCATTCCTTCTTGTGGACAGGCATTGTTTTGCAATATGGAAATGGTAAAGCAGTGGAAGGTGTTGTCTCACACTTAGCTCAGCGTCTTTTTGACAAGGTAAGAACAAATCACACAACTTGTTTACACTTAAAGGTTATTTTTACATTATAAAATCTCATACTTTTCTTAGATTTAGATGTGAACAAGCCACTGAAGAGCAGTGCCCCATATGTGCCTGTCATGTCTGTCTGGATGTGGTGCCAGTTGTCTGGCTGTGAGAGTTTTGTTTGATTGGTGACATGACTCACACCTCAAAACAGTGAAATATGGACTTATGTCAGGCTTTTGCCGATTTTGAGCTTCCCCTGACCCCTAACCCAGTAAAATAATAATTAGAACCAATATTTATAGGTGAAAGATTTGGTCTATCCAAGACATACAATTTCATGATTTATGATCGCTCTTAAGACTTCTTTATTTCAGTGCTCTTTTGCATGTCCTTTTTAAATGAAAATCTCTTCATCTTAACATGCAGAGGTGAATTACAAATATTTACTATGTCACCTACTTTTGCCAATACAGACACCAGCAGTCAGGAAAGCTGTGACTCAGGTTGTTGGGAATTGGCTCTTAGACCTTCCTGATCGTTACTCTTATCAGCCCAAGCTCATTCCATTGTTACTCACCAGTCTGTCAGATGAACAAGCTGATATCAGAGAACTTGCAGACAGTTTATGGAATGATACAGGTAAAATGCATAATATCTTTCATGTTTTCTTTTTCTTTTTTTTTTTTTTTTTAGTTGTTGGGAAGTTTTCTGTACATTGTCAAGAGACAAATGAAAGAGCATATAGCATGGACACAGAGGCTAATGAAAGGATGTGTAGGAGGGATTCAAAGGGTCAAAAATCAATTCAGTCAGAAAGAAAAATTTGGAGACTGATTGAGATTGATGATTTGATACAGTTTGATGTATACACCATAATATGTTCAATAAAATTTCTTTTTGACAGTATCTGTAAATTATTAATATTATGTGGCCAGAAAATACTGTTACATAATGTATTGATTCATTCAGGATTGAAATATGAAAGAGAAAATGAGGAGGATCTTAAAGACAAATTGGATTTCCAAGCTCCCAAGCCTGAGCACTACCCGCCAGATGGTAAGCAGAGAAACTTTGCTATATCATTGAGTTGTTATTATCCAGGTGATAGTTCTTTTGTTTATTGTTTATATTTGTTTGTTTTTATTTTTCATTTACAGTTTCTTTTACTTTCAGTATGCTCGGGACCTTATAATTCTTACATTAAATGTGTATTTCATAAAGCATGTGTTTTGCTTCAGAAAATATAGGTGAAAGGTACTGTTTGATTTCTCAACTTTGAAATTCTGTCATTCATTATAAAGAACACCTCTTTCATCTTTTGTTATATGCTTTTAGATGCATATCTTTATTGTGCCAGTCATGTTTGCATAACTTGCTTTCAGGCCTTGATTATGGCAAGGTATTTTGTTTTCTTTTGACAAATAATAATGATGTTCTCAGTCTGATAATAACACCAACAACTTTTTTGGTTTATTTCAGTGGAGAGACCAAACCTTGGATGTAGAGTTCTTGTAAATCGCCATTTATCCAAGATTCTGCCCGGCCTTGTCCGAGATCTAGGAGATTGGGTTGTGGAAACCAGAATCAAGTGTGCATCTCTCTTGTACTGGTTGCTTATTAATGCAGAGTCTTACACTACACAGCATGTTGAGATTCTTCTGACAGGCCTGTACAAAGCTTGTCATGATGAAGAACGCAAAGTTGTGACAGATGTAAGCTGATCAATGTTCTGAAAACAAATTGTCACTTAATTGTGGCAATTCCAAGATATGTTGCATCGTAGAAATTTCCTTTTATATCTGATTTGAAGAAGAGAAAGAAGCCTAGATAGATGGAACAATGAAAAAGGCTCAAACAATCTTATCTTTATGCGTTTTTTTAAACTCTTCATAGGTCATCTTTCAAAATGGTTAGGATAAATCTTTATCTATTTCTATCAGTTCCAGTGACATGCTATATATTATGACTTAGCTTTGCATAAACTGCATACACAAATCATCTGAGGTGTATAGAGGGTCATTTACTTGACTGAGACATTTTATCCGGGTTTTTTATTTCTAAATGCTGTCTTGCAATAGGTACAGAGTTGTGCTGAACTTGTCGGCTACTTTGTCAAACCTGAGATCTGGAAGAAATTGGTGTGCACAGGACTGCGACAATCACTCTCCTATGGTGTGGTCATGACTTTGGCTGGTATTGTCAGAGGCTCTTCGCAGGAGTCCTTGCTAGAATATCAGGAGGAACTTGCTAATGCTGTAATGAACCCAGATCTGAGCCACACAGTGGAAAACATGATGCATGAGCAGGTAAAGTAAATAGATAGAGTCAATTCATTTGATCTTCCATTCTTCAAAATTTCATATCATCTAAGATGGTTCTAGGTCAGGACTTATTTGCTGATGGTGAGCTTCTTCAGATCCCTGCCCTATTCCAGCGCTATTCCTTCTTCAAGTAAAATCATTATTGAAATCAAACATTGATAGGTGAAAGTTTGTTCTTTAAAGTTGTGTCAATTCTGCTTTTTTTTTTTTTTTTAAGGGAACAACGGCTGAGTACCCTAAATGCACGCATCATCATGATGGATAGTTTTGATTTGGAGCTTAAATGTTTTTTTTTTTTTTTTTCAATAAGAAAACAGATAAGACACAACATGATGAAATCAGGGGCACTTCATACTAAGGCATTCATGAAAATCACATAATTTTAAACCCAGTATTTTTTTCTTTCACATAACCCTTCTGTGGAACCTAAAAATGTATTTCAGAGATAAATTTGCTGAAATAGACTGAGTGAAAGCCTAAAACTTTTAATTTAGTAGCATGGCCTAATAAGGATTAGTAAGGCATTCCAAAGTGATGAGCGATTTTCTCATTAAATTCATTTGTAGCAATGCGTCATCCCCATTGTCTTTGATTGCTCTTTTCTCAACTTCTACTTTAGGCAAAACAAATTATTTTTTTCTTTACACACATAAAGGGAAATAAAGAATCTTCACAGTGAGATCTATAACTCCATATGCTCAGAATTTGAAAGAACATAATTCTACCATGTTGCATCTCAAATATCTATGATTTTATTTGACAGTATGAGTTGCTCAGACTGGATCACATTTTATTTATGAGTTTGCCGTGTAATTTTGACACAAAATTATGTTATGGATTGAAATTTTACTTATTATCTTGTGATCCTTTGTGTTAGTGTTTGATAGACTATATTTCATAATATTCATGATATTTCATGCAGGTCAGCTGATCATTCTTTTTTCTGTGCATTTTTTCTTGTTATGTAAGGATCACCAGAAATGGATGGAAGTGGTGATCTTGTGACAGATTTGTTCACGCATATCATGTAATTGTATACATGCTTAAAAATGCAAAATAAATTAACATGTTTGGTTTTTTAAAGAATAAGGTCATATTTTCCATAGATCATCAATTTCTGTCACTCCCTGATGTCTGCAATGGGTGCCCATATACAAGGTGTCAGCCAGCAAATGTTTAACCTTCTTGTGGGTGTTATAGCCATGGCTCAGAATGAGGAAACAGTGGAGAAGGTCAGTTCTTAATTCTTTAATATTTGGCAGGTGCACAGCACCACTCCTTAGAAACTTTATGCTATTATGTTTAACTCTGAGATATGACAACTACCGTGATAGTAGTTCAGCAAAATACAACATCCAAGTAGCTTTGTTTATGTTTGTTTTGTGTAGCTGACAACTATAATGAATTTCATCCTATAGGATATTTCCAAATGAAGACAAGGGTATCTGATAGTGAAAAGATACATTGTTTCATGGTCATTGCTCTATCAAACTTGAGTAGGCACTCTGGATAGCAAGTGTAATTTGTCCCCTAGCTAGGTTCATATACCTGTGAGAGTCAGTAATAAGTGAAGTCAGAGAATTCAGTTGATTACATACATTTTGAAATATTCATGTGTGGGACAGAAATCAGTAGCTGAAATTTCTGAATCAAAATTGGGGCCAACAAGAACATTTTTTAACATTTTGTTTTAGTTAGGAATACATTCTTTTGATTGCCATTTTCATTAAATGCCATCTGAGACTATTCTCACACAGCTATTAATTGGTTTTCAATATTTTGTATTTGATTTCAGGCCAAAGCAAACCTAGACATACTGGCTCAAAATCAAGGCTTGACTGGCCGAGAACAACTGTTTGAGCAACACACTAAGCCTTTGATAGATTCATTTGGTGATAATATTAACATGTGGACCAATCACTCTGCAGAGAGACAAATCTTTGATGCTCTGTTGATTGAAGCAGGTATGAATATCGTTGATCTGAATGGATGACGACGTTATCATCACTGCTCTACAGTAGTGTTTTGAGCTTTCATAACACTTGAATTCTTGAGAAAAATTTATTTATACTGTAAATGAGTTGATGAGTTACGCCAATACGTCTGGATTGGGCCACCTTCGCAGAGTATTTATGACTGTTGGCATCACCTGGACATTAAATTGCGGTGATAAAAAAAATGTAAATGTTATGTCCTTTGTAATTTCTGAGATTAAGAACATATAAAAGTAAGTTTATATTTCATCATGGACCTTTGAGACTCTGTTGCATATTAATGAATGACTGTCAGTAACATGGGACATTGGCAGGAAGAATGAACACATATTTTCCAGTGCCAGAGAGCTGAATTAAGTCATACTAGAATCCTTCTACCCCTATCCCTACCCCTGCCCTCCTCTTCCAAATTGATTTGCTGGTTATGTTTGTCCAATTTTGTAGCAGAAAATGGCCTTATTTCAATATATCTTGAAATTTATCCTAGTCTCTACTTGTTGTACACAGGTCCAGTTGTGGGACAGCACCTGAATGACATTATTCCCATTCTAGTAGCAAACCTTCAGCCTGAAAAGGATCCAGAGCTGAGACTAAAATTTTTCTCGCTGTTGTCACGTCTTGTCGTATCATCATCAACAACTTTGGACTCAGAAAATCACTTTGGATCTTGTGCTGTCACTGTGCTGAAGGATATCATCCTGCCCAACTGTGTGTGGAAGGCAGGGAGAACTGCCTCAGCTATCCGCACCACTGCCATATCCTGCATGTGGGCTTTGTTACAGAGTGGAGTCCTCACCAGAGAAATGGTAAGCTGTCTACATATTTAATATATCTGTTTGTCAGGGATGTGGTAAATCATTGCTACAGTGAACTGATATGAGTCTGCCTGAAGTAGATATATGGAGACAAGAGAAACTTTTTTACTTCCAGAATGACATGGAATTCTGCCCAGTTGTGAAGTCTTTGGTATTCTTTGAACAACTATGAAATACAAACATTTTCTTTGAAAATTTGTTTAGTGATTTTTTAAACATTCTCTGTGTTTCCTTTTCGGGAAGGATGTAGATTTGTTTCAGTAGCCTGCAAGAGGATTATCCATCTTGCTATCACATGGTATTGTGTGAAGGAGATAGGATAGCATTGCCTTAGTCTTTTTAATTTCCTTTCAATGGCGGACTGCACTTTTTTTTTTTCTAAGCATGTATCATTAGTTTGTTTGTTTGTCGAATTGACAAATTTCTTTGTTTTACACACCATAGATGGAACCTGTAGTTGAGTCTGTTCTCACACATCTGATATCATTGATTGAAGATGACAATAACACAACTCGATTGGTGGCCTGCCGTGTAATGACTAGAACCTTTGACCTCATGGGAACAACCTTAGGTCAGGACAGACTTCACAATATGTATCCTGAGCTACTCAAGGTATAGAAAGTGTACAAATACTCAGTTTTGCTAAAGACATTTCACCAGTACTTGATGACATATTCAGTAATTTTTACAACCATACAAAGTTTACATATCTGGATTTTTTAAAATTCATAAATTGGGCAGTGTTGTTTACTTTCATTTAATTTGAAGTCTTCATTTTAACAGATCAAGCGTATCTTCATGGTTCACCAGTGTAATGCCATGTTTAAGAATTCAAGTAAACATTTTCATCTTTGGCCTTTTGACTGATCCCTGTTTATGTGCTGGTCAAACAACATATCAGATTTACTGAAACTATTGTGGGCTAGTGTTCCCTACTTGGATATCTGTCATGCTGTCATTTTTCAAACACATGGTATGAAAATGACATTGCTTATAATTTACATGACAGATAAACAGAAAACAGTGTTTCTGCTCATATCAAAGAAGATCTGTGAAAGAGCATAATTGTATTACACATAAGTTCAGCAAGATGACTCTGTGCACCCACATTCTTGTAACTGAATTTTTCCAAATATAAGTGGGCATTCTTTATATGTAAAAACTAACTGAAAGTGTTATTAGAATTTCATTTCTGTCATCAAGATTTTGCTTATCAAGCAGTTAGTCATGTTAGTCTGCTTTGTGGCAATGCTGTTCATTAGGGGTGGGCGAGCAGTACATTTTTTGTACCAGGCGAGAAGCTCGGGAAATCACCCTAGTTCCCGCTGGGACCGGTTCCGGGAAGGGAAGTTTGTATCAAAAAGCCGCCTGCCCGGCACCTGAGGCGAGCAGTACCGAGAATACAGCTCGGGAAATTGGGCCCCGGGAAGAGAAGTTTGTATCCAGAAGCAGACTGCCCGGCGCCTAAGGCGAGCAGTACATTTTAGTACCCAGAGGACAGCTCGGAAGTCGGGACCGGTGCCGGGAAGTCTAGGTAGGTAGCGAGAAGCAGACTGCTCGGCGCCACCTGAAGACCGTAGCGTAGCGAGAAGCAGACTTCTGGGCAGCTTGTCGAGCTGTGGATCACTTCCCGGGAAGCAAAGGCCAATGCTTGCCCACGGGAAACGAGTACTCGGCTCGTCTCGTGCCCACTCCAACTGTTCATTACATTCAAAATGTATATGCATAGGAGTGCAAATATAAGTTATATTATATCTCATCAAATGTGAAAAAAACAGTTTTTTTAAGGACAAGTGCAGTATGTCTTAACTTATCTTTCTATATATTTTTTTTTTCTTCAGCGCCTGGATGACAGCAGTGATGAGATCAGAAAGGTTATGACAAAAACGCTTCTGGCGTATTTTGACTGTTTTGAAGGCAGGTATGACGTGGGTCTGTATCGTGCACACCTGGAAGCCATCTACAGAGGATTGTTGGTTCACTTAGATGATCCCAAACCCAGCATCCAAGAGGCTGTTTTAGGTAAGACTTTCAGAGATTTCATTTCTTGGTAGAATATGATCATGTTGTTGAGTGTTCAGCACTTCAAAAACAATAATGACAGCTTCTGTTTGGTGCCAGTGGGTGGGTATAGTGTTGTAACTATATATTTAAAGTTGTTTTGCTTCTTTCAGTTTTTGCCTAGTGTACAGTTGTTATGCCTAAAAAAAAAATCCAAAATCCATTGATTTTAGAACATTCTGATTACTCTTTGATGTGAATGGTCCAAAATGGGGATGAGTTCATAAATATTTCTGAGTTTAGCAACTTTGTCACAGTACAGCCATGAGATTGAATAAATACCATTCAGACCCAGTAGTCTACTTGGTATTGCAGATACCCTGATTCTATCCTTGTTTATTTCTTCAGTTGTTGTAAAGATTCTATTGATGTACTCTGTTATGAATTAGTCATTTCTTTTCATTTGTTTGTTTTAACATTTCAATCTCTTATGACAAATAGAAATTTGTTCTTGTTTTGTTTTTTCCTACAGAGGTCTTAAAGAAAGCATCTGAGTTAGCTCCTCATATGCTGATTCAAGAAGTTGAGAGTGTGAAATGCAAACACCGCAGTAATTTGTATTGTGATCAACTTATCCAGCATGCCCAGAGCCACCTGTCTGTATGAGTTTATGCATTTTGCATTTTGAAAAGAAGTGTATGAGATGGCCAGATCCTATGTGTTCTTATTTACAGCAGCATGACTGAAAAATGTGGTAAATCATATATGTAACCTCAAGTAAAGTATATTTCACTTTCTTTTTTTTTGTTTGTTTGTTTGTTTGTTTGTTTGAACAATTGCATTTCTTTCTTTTTTTTTTTTTTTTTAAATCACAGCATTTTCTGTCAAATACAAATAAATTTTTAGGGTTCAACAGATGTATTTTCAAATAAAGGCTGTTTTACCTAAGCAAATTTATTTGTCCTAGTATGAGAATTTTAGCAATGAATATATCTTATTTCAATGAAAAGTACAAGTTTTATTCACTTTCCCTGATAAATGAAGGTGATGTGAGATTCATGTTATGTCATACCATGCTGTAGGCAAAATGTGGCCATGACTATGTTAGCCGTTTGTGATATTTGCATAAAAAAAGTATTTGTAATCAGATCCTTCTCTTAGGATAGAAAGATGGTCCATGTATTCAAATATCAAACACCAATGACCACTTATGGTGGTCTTGTTTGTGGTAGGTAAAAAAAAAATTTTTTTCATGAAACATCAAATTGCTGATGTTGATTTTAGATGCTGTGGTACTTTCTGATATGAGTCCATTGCATGTAATTGAATCCGTCCATATTAAGATCAGCTTGAAATGGAGCTGTGTTTTCTTATGAAATAATTGTGTGTGATCCTGTTTTGTTTTGTTGTTTTTTTCAGTAAAACAAATTTGGTTTCAAGTATAAAAGAAATGAGTTTGAGTGAGTCATTTTAAATCACATCATTCCTTACAGGAAATAAAAATTTGTTTACAGTTTGGAATTACAGCTTGGACGTCTCTCTATTGTGCCACTCAAGTCATTTTTGTTTGGTTGTGTTTCAACATGAATGTTATAGAGGATATAGTCTACATAAATCAATATTCTTTATTTTTACTCTGGGTCACTGTCTCATCCAAACTTCATTAGCGCTTTCAGCCATAGTATTTGACAATGCGATAGAGACATCTGACAGATCTGCAGACATGTTAAACAAAATAGCTGAGATCAGCTAGCTCCACACTAAAAAGAAACTTAAGGAGGTTGGATCAGTAGATTCATAAAATTAATTAAAATTAGTGAACTTCATGATTATGCTTTGCGACAAGCTAAACTTTGAAGGTTGTGACTGTTTACTTCTATCACTTATAGAGTCTGAATATATATATTTTTTTAAGCAAATGAAAGTTAACTTTATTTCTAACCAATGGCGTTGGACTGATACTGTTGGCACAGGATTAGTTGAGTATGAAGTGATGATTCCACTGACTGATTTGCATGTCAGTCATGGCCAGTATTCCACTTACTCTGTATGTATAACAGGATAATTCGCTGGTGGAGTGATGAAACCTCGTAACCCACAAATTTTTTGAAAAACGTTTTTTTGGCTTAATGTCTTCTCCCAGGTCTTCTTCACATTGTGTCAAAAGTAGGAAATAAAATTCGCGATGGAAATTATTTAAATTGGTGAATAAAAAAACCTCGTATGTTTGTCACCATGATATCTT
>JBCAUA010552995.1:0-16561 GCA_038406235.1 Peronia verruculata | reverse complement strand
TCTGTAGACATGACTGACAGCCCTCTCGCAGGCAAGACTTGAAAACATTACTCAGACAGATACTTGTTGAACAGGTAAGACAGATACTTGTTGAACAGGTCTCTCGTGGCCATCCATCTCGTCTCCGGGGCTTGGTGGGGCAAACCAATGTTTATAAAACCTGACTTTCAAAGGGAGATCGTTGTACGCAGCCCCCCCCCCCTAAACGATATTAATAAAGTAATATTTATAAATCGATGGTAAGACCGAAATTGTTTTGGGTTCAGAAATGAAAGCACTTTCGATTTCTGCACAAAAATAAAAAATAATAATAATAAATTAATTAATTAATTAATTTAAAAAAAAAAAAAGATGCCCAACTGACACACCCCCACCCCCGCCCCCCCCCCTCCCCTCCGTCATCACATTAAAGCCTGGTTTCTCGGTTCTAGTCCCAGCAAACGTTTGTCTTGTTTCGACTGGCCGCGAGACATATTGCTATTTTTAATTTTTCATGCTGTATGTTTCAAGTAAAGAGGCTTTACACCCTCCATACACTGCATTTTCAACACGTCTTTTGTCTGGCAAGGGGAAGTCATAGGGATGGGCACAATACTCTCCTATTTAACACTTACTTTAATCCAATCTTTTACAACTTGTATCGTGATCTTACTTCTAACATTTTTTTTAAATTTAATTTTTATAATAGCAGTGGAAATTCTTGATTTTTTCTTTTTTTTTTTGTGTGTGTGTGAGTGGTGCATTTGTTTTTTTGTTTTTTGTTTTGTTTTTTTTTTTTTTTTCAAATCGTGCATTTTAGCAGCTTCAACAGTGCTAGGTCAACGTAATGGCTTATTAATTGAATGATACTGCATTTATTTGTTTGGAATTGGTGTTTTTGGAGTATTTCAGGCCTTAATGACAATTTTTTTTTCTTTCTTAAAACTAAACGTGAACTGTAAGAACAGAATCTCCTCCGTTGAACTTAAATTTCAACTGGGACTAAATTTATTTCTCAAGTGCGTATTTACTTGAACTTTTTTTTTCTTTTTCTTTCTCTCTTTCTTTCTTTCTTTCTTTCTTTCTTTCTTTCTTTCGTTCTTTCTTTCTTTCTTTATGTTTTTAATATCATTTTCTAATGCTTTTGTATTTTATTTCTGACCTATGGGCAATTTTTTTCAACGATAATTGAACTGAGATTTTAGAATAGAATCTCTTCTTTTAAATGAATCAAATTTCACTTGGCACTCATAATATTTTCCAACTACTGTTCTACTTCTACATTTTTTCTTCTTTTTCTTCTGCTTTCCGTTGTTTTTTTTTTTCTCTCTTTTATTCTTTAAACCTAAGTTGTAATGCTATTCCACAATTCGCTATCCTCAGACACGGAACAAGATGTGCAGGGGTGGTAGCTATGGCTCCCAACAATACATTCTGCGGAGTTGGCATCGCTTTCAATTCCAAAGTTGGCGGTAGGCAAATGATGACACGCGACACGATGAAATCAGGCTCTTGTCAAATTTGGAGCATATGGTGTTATTGGTATCACTGTGAAGATTATTCATTTCCTGTTCAGTGTGTGAAAAAAAAATAATTGTTCTATCTTAAGTAGAAGTTGAGATATTGGCAAATAAAGAAGATGGGGGTGACCTGTTGCTGCAGCAGATGAATTTATAGAGAAAATGGCCAATGACTTTTGTAAATCCGTATTAATCCTTGTTAGGCCATGCCACCAAATTACAGTTTCTGGGCCTTTATTGGATCTAGATCTTTCAATAAATTGAACGCTGAAATGCATTTTTAGATTGATATAGAAGGGTTTTGTGAAGAAAAATAAAATGGCATAAAAATTCGTTCACTGTTGAAAAACACATGATTTCTTCGGTCGGCTCAGTTTTGACAAGCGCCTGATTTCATCGTGTCGTGTCTCAAATAATAAACAATACTACACGAGACTGTTATGGGATTTTAGAGAGACAAATAATGAGACGCGACACGATGAAATCAAGCTCTCGTCAATTTTTGAGCAAATGGAGTTATTGGTATCACTGTAAAGATTATTCATTTCCCTTTCTCTGTGTGAAAAAAATGTTTTGCCCTACCTTAAGTAGAAGTCAAGATGTTAGCAATCAAAGACGATGAGGGTTAATTCTTGCTGCAGATGAATTTAGTGAAAAAATGGCCGATCACTTCTGTTATATTTCTTTAGCCTTATTGGATCATGCCACTGAACAGCATCTCTGGGGCTTTGACTCGTACTATTTCAGCGAATTTAACTCTAAAATATATTTTTGAATAGATATAGCAGAGTTCGGTGGAGAAAAAAAAAAAATGCGTCAAGATTTCGTTCACTGTTGAGAAACACGTGATTTCTCCTGTCGCCTCACTTTGACGAGCACCTGATTTCATTGTGTCGCGTCTCTTATGATCTTTAGCCTTGCGTCAACTCTTGCTTCACAGCAATCCTGGGGACTTTGCGATTGACATGTGACAGATTGATTGATCAATTTACTGAAAATTGATTGACTGATTGATTTATTCATTGGTTGATTAATAAGAGATCATTTAGACTAGCCAGTTACTCCCCTTTGCTAAACACAAGAGAAATAAATGAGAGATCGTTTCGCAGATAACTGCCCCTGACTCGCTCTACCAAAACAGGGACTCAGCCGCGATTAATATAAAGGGAGATAATTTTGAGCAGCCTTATTATCTCCCTTTGCCCGACAAAAGATATTTGAGCAAGCAATATAAAGAGAAAAAAAATAATAAAAAATACCCTTTACTTCCTGTCATTCGAAAGATTGATTAGAAAAAAATTTACATAATTATAACAATAAGAGGAAAGCTTGGACTTTATATAACATATTTGTTATTTACATTTTCCACAGTGTATGTGCACAAAAGTGCTTTTTCTCATTCTTTGTATTACTTGTTGAATCCTTCTTCTGTATAGTAAAGGGAAGTAATAGGCCCAAACAAAATGATCTCTTATTAAAGAAGCAGTGTATAGATGGAAAAAAAAAAAATTTTTACTTTCCATTTGAAAAACTGCTCATTAAAAAAATCTGGTAAATCTTTTTCAATGAGATGAAAACAGTTTCTTCACACTGTGAATTATTTGGAATATTCTTGGTGTAATTTTCCAGCACAGATCGCAAGAAGGAGATTTTTTATCTCCTCTTTAACTATTTGTCCAACACCTCGTGTGTCTGGCAAAGGGAAGTAATAGGACTGGTCAAAATGATCTCTCATTGAAGGAGAAATTAATTGAGTGGTGGTCCTTTGGATGGTTCTTGGTTGTTTGTCTTTTGTCGACGATGAAGGTGACTATAAACATCTCAGAGCGTGAAGCTCCGCAGCCCAACAACAGAAGAAACGCAGACCTGTCTATAAATGTCCAGCGGCCAGTCGAAATGAGACGTGACGTAATTCGTTGGGCTAGAACCGAGAAATCGAGGTTTTGAATGTGATGAACGGCAGGTGGGGGGGGGGGTGTCAGACATCGATTTTTCTTCTTTTATCCCAATAACCGAAAGTGCATTCTTTCCTGAACAGTCTTACCCTCAGTTTATAAATATCCCTTCTTTGAAATCGGATTTTTTGAGATAGGTATGTAGATTTATGCATTCGAAATTTCATTTAACTCGATTTTCTAGGAATTTCGGTCACTGCTGAAGGTCCCCCCTTTGTCTCTTTAAACTGCAATATCTGTGGCAAGAATGAAGCCAGCTCGAAACTTTTTTCACTACCTGAAAGGGTATGAACTAAGCTTTCACATTGATACCCAAAGCCGCAAATGGTTAAAAATCGACTTGCGTCTCATTGTGACTTAGATGACTTCGAGGTTGAAAAACCTAACAGAGACCGAAAACTGGCTGGGAGACAAATGCCGTAAAATGACATGCTGTGTCATCTTGCCCTGAACGCTGTTGTCTGTAGCCTGTCTCTCGAAGGCAGTCGCTGCAATGGAGATGACAAGTAGAGTAAAAAAAAAAAAAAAGTAGCATCCCTTGACCCCCAAGGGGGAAAATTGGTTTGGCCATTTCAGACCGCGTCGCCTCAGTGCAGCGCCACTGTACTTCCCCCGATATACATCAGGTATCCGTATACATCAAATCCCCAAGATGCTGTTTTTTTTTTTTGTGGCGGAAGCTTTCAGCTGTTTGTGTATCAAGCCGCATCATCAGGAATTGTTCTTGGGAGTGTCTTTGTATGGCAATCTGGCTCTTCCCTGTCTCCACCAGCTGTGCTTAAACTCAACCATACAGCAACTGGTTTGGGATAGGACAGTCGCTCTACGGATAACCGGCCTGGCGCCTCGTAGCTGTGCTTTCTGCGATAGTGGTTACATACTTATCAACTTTGTCCAGTACTACTTGGTTTGTGACTTTGTCCTGCCAGCGAATGCCTAGGATCTAACCTAGTGACCTCATGTGGAATTGCAATACAAGGTCCACATTTTACATCCTTACAAGAGAAGTACGACGTCATCAATGTTCAGTTTTGTGGACATTTTCACGCCTTTCTGCTGGAGGACCTCAACTCGCAGTCTCCCGAGGGCTTGGGTGGCTTTCTGGAATGATCTCGCTGTGCAGAGATTCAACTTGGGAGATGTTGCTGCTTCTTTACATAACGTTCCGGACATACTTCATCTGGACTCCACTGACGGTGATGCCTGGCAGGACCTTGACTGTGCTGAGGGCGACTTGGACCGGTACCTCCGTTTTTTTTTTTTTTTGGGCAAACTGCTGGTCATTCCAAACCGCCTGGCCGTTTCTCCAAAGTGGTCGACTATGACCTCAGGTGTCCCATGAGGGGACAGTCACTAATGAATGAATGAGTAGAATAAATAGGAGAATGAAAACATGAACGAACGAATGCATTAATCTGTGAGTACATAAATAAATACGTATCCATCTTCCTTTCTCTCCCACAGGGGTCAGAATCTTGGACGGGAAAATTACTGATCGAATGGAAGCCGAGGCTCTTAGCTTAAACTCCCAGCACGTCGACATTTATTCGGCCAGCTGGGGCCCCACAGACGATGGGAAAACTTTCGACGGGCCTGAACCATTCTTACGCAAAGCCATTGAGAAGGGCGTCAAAGAAGTGGGTGCCTGTGTGTGTCTGTGCATATGTCTGTTTGTGTGCATTTACTTTTCGGCAAAGCAGCGAATACGATGATGATAATAATAGTATCTTAGAGATTTGGGTCTTTTCGGCTTAAGGTGGAGATTTCTTTTTTCGGTCCATTTCTTTTGTAATCTTGTCAGGCATAGGAATGGGATATTCATCACTCACTCACTCACTCACTCATTCACTCACTCACTCACTCACTCATTCACTCACCCACTCACTCACTCACTCACTCACTCACTCACTCACTCACTCACTCACTCATGCCTTGACATCCGTAGATGTCGTTGAGGCACCTGTGAAGACGTGTCCAGCACTTTCCTCCATCTGTCTCTATCTTTCACCATCCTCTGGGATTCTGCCAGACTCAATCCTGTCCATTCCTGGAAGTTATCTTCCCACCTCTTTCTCCGTCTTCCCCCTCCCCGGCCTCCTTTAACTGTACCTTACAAGATTATTTTTGCATGGCCTCAAGTACGAGAAACCTGCCTGTACACTTTTTGCTTTCGTTTCTTTACAACATACCGTTGCAATAGTACACTTATCTGCAATGCAGCGTAAAGAATCATCGACAGGCTACAGTCTTTTCAAGAATAGGCGGAGAGGCCTAAGTTCGTACGAAAAGTTTCAACGTTCCAACTTACTGTTCTGCCACATCTGGCTCCTTTTTTCTAACACAGGGATGGACTGGCCGTGAAAAAACAAAACAGTCTTAGCATTAGATAATAAACGCAACATGTAAAAGAAGGGGAAAAAAGGGGGCGGAAAGAATAAGTGAGTGAATGAAGATATGAAGAAATAAATGAATGAATGATCAAGAAATGAATGTGAGGAGAGAAGAAAGGAAAGAGGAAATGAATGAAAGGTGGGAAATAGGCCTACTTGAAAAAAAAAAAAAAAAGAAAGAAAGCGAAAGAAAGGAAGAAAGAAAGAACACGCGTGATGAAGAGAAGGATTTGGAAGAAAAGAGTAACCAGTATAAAAAAATGTTTATATTTATGATTCTGTCCTGTTTTGTCTTATATATAAGACATAAAATAACCGCTGGAAACGCTGATATAGCCTGCAGTGCGTGAAAGAGTTAATGTTATCTAAGCCAGAGCTAGGGGTTGGAGTGATAAATAAATAATAAATGGTTGAATGAATGTAAATAAACCAATAAATAAATTAATAATTGAATAAATTAGGAGAATTAGTCTAGACTGTAAATCGGTTATCATGTAAGTAGATATGATACAATGAGAAAATAGCGAGAGACAAAGAAAGAGCGAAAAAGGAAAAGAGAGAAAGAAAGAAATACAAGAAAAGGGGAAAAGGAGGAATGAAAACAGGATCAAAGAATCAAACACGAAAGAGAGAAGTAAAAAAGAAAAAGAGAGAAAGAATGAATGAAGAACAGAAAGAAAAAGGAGAGAAAAAAAAGAAGCAGAGAAAAGGAAAGAAAGAGTAAAGAGAGAAAATGCAGGAGGTAGGGAAGGATCTACCTTTAATGTGGCAATGAAATGGCGAGAGATCTTATAACTGTCTCGCTTGCCTTCACAGCTTTTGACACAATTGGCTGGCTGGCTCGTCGGTCGACAGCCAAAAAAATGGCACGTCAATCGAAAAATTTGGGAGGGTAACAAATGGCTTCAGGTTTACAGTAAATCCCCCAGGTTTTGAATTTGTGTCACTGTCCGTCTTTGAGAAAGGCGACAGTCATCCAACCTTGAGGAAGGGGAGGGAGGGGGGGGGCGGGAATGAAAGAAAGAATGAATGAGAGAAAGAAAGAAGAAACAGAGAGAGAGAGAGAGAAAGTTGGTTGGGGGGCGAGGTGGGAGAAGGAGCGAGAGGCGCCAGACGCCCAGGGTCGTCATGACATTTCCTGACAGTTGGCAGACTCGGCTAGACAGTGACAGGATTCCTTACCAAGCGTGTGTGTGTGCGTATGTGTCTGTGTATGTGCGTGCGTGCGTGCGTGCACTGTTCACCACGGCGTCTCGTATTTCGTTAGAATCCTTAGGAAGAAGGGCCGTGTGTATACTATATGTCTGTCCATATATGTCTGTCTGTCTGTCTGTCTGTCTGTCAATATCTATCCGTGTCCGTCTGTTTGTCTGTCTATCTGCCTGTTTTCCAGTCTGTCTGTCTATCTGTCTGCCTGCCAGTCTGTCTGTCTATCTGTCTGCCTGCCATTCTGTTTGTCTATATCTGTCTGTCTGTGTCTGCCTGTCTGTCTATCAGTCTGTCTATGTCTGTCTGGCTGGCTGCCTGTGTCTGTCTGCCTGGTTGTCTGTCAGTTTATCTGTCTGTCTGTCTGTCTGTGTTCACCTAATCCAACGCCGACGGCTCCAAGCAGTGCAGTGCGTCTTTTACAGCCACAACTGTTGATAGCGTCACCTTGTCGGCATCCGTGGCTTACAAGTGATCCACGCGCCTGCAACATAAAACCTCGACTAGGGCCGACTGTTCATTATTTACTTTTTGCTTATGATTTTTTTAATCAAAATTTAAACAAAGAAACCAGAAAAAAAAAGACTTAAAATTTTGAGTCTTCCGTTCTTCAGGAGAATATTGAACAAGTCTTATAAAATGGCAGCAACTTAACTAAAAACCAAGAGAAATTTCCCGTGGACTATCAATTTTATTACATAATTTTTTTTCTATTTATCACTAGTTCTTTCCATTGTCTTTTTTTCTCTTTCTTTTTCTTTCTTCTTCCTCATTTTTTATTTTTCTCTTTCTTTCATTCTCTCAGTGTTTACTTTTATTGGTCCCTCTCTCCGTCGTCTTTCTGATTTGTATATCGCCCTAGGAGCAATTATTCAGTTGGAACTTCTTTCTCTCCTTTTCTCTTACCTTGTCTCCTTCTTTCTTTCTTTCTTTCTTCTTCTTTTTTCCTTTCTTTCCTTCCTTCCTCCCCTCCATCTTTCTTTTCTTTCTCCATTCTATTATTTATTTATTTAGTTATATATTTGGTTGGTTTTAATTTGAGGAGCTGATAAAGAAAGGGTTAACTGTTTATTATATCTTAAGCCTATAGGATCTGTTGACCATTGAAGATCTAACTGCTCAATCGCTTTTTCTACAGTGTTTCCACTTCAGATTCAATGGCTACTTAAATTTTTTAAAAAGCTGTAAATCAGGATGGATACCGACCATGAGTAAGAAAAACTACGGTGTCCAAACATTGGCAGGCTTTGCTAGTATTTCATCTTATCGCCCTGACAAAAAGAGAAAATTTGCTTTTCGAGGATCGATATCGATAGGGAGCGGTATCGATGACCAAACGCATGGTGTTGGCATTAAGTTCTCCATGTGTGGTTAGACCGTATAGTGGTGGAGTCTTGCATTTGTGTTTCTTTGTGTATGCGTGTTTGTATATGAATAAGAGTGTGTATGGCTATCTCTCTCTCTCTGTGTGTGTGTGTGTGTGTGTGTGTGTGTGTGTGGTTGTGTGTACGTGTGTGTGTGGTTGTGTGTACGCGTGTGTTTGGGAGGGGGAGGTAGAAGGTCTGTTTGTGTGTATATGTGTGTGTCTGCATTACAAATGTGTTTACATTGCAAGACTCATTACTTGACAGTCTAATCAGGAAATTTTGAACTGACAACATTGAATGTGTGTGTGTGTGTGTGTGTGTGTGTGTGTGCGTGTGCGTGTGTGTGTGTGTGTGTGTTATATGTATGTATATATGAGTCTGTGTTTGTGCTGATGTCAATAATGATATAACAATGCAAATAATTTCTGCAACATACTATTTCTATTGTTGTGCTTATGGCTACTGTTATTATAATTATTACGAAATGGAAAGAATCTCACTTAACGTAGTATTAAAGATAAGATAAGATGGGATAAGATGAGAAAAACTTTTAATTTGTCTTCAAAGAAAATTCCAATCACAGTTGATAAGATACAGTTCAATATTTGGATCTATCTAAGACACATTCACATAACAGGCAGACAGAAATGTCACTCACAGCGTTAGAACAAGGCAGACTCAAGAAAAACTGCCTCAGCTTGATAACCGTACAGCTGATGGCAGAAATACGTTTCTGTAAATCTTACGAGTCATTATACTGTCAATCCAGTTTGCATCCCAACTGTACTTACTTTTGGTGTCGTTACGTTGTATTTTATAGTTCTCTTTAAACTAACATTTAACATTATGCTATATTTAGGAAAGTTAAAATCCGTGTTGCTGTATCATGCTATTCCGGGTGCAGCGCGTGCACCAACTGCCCTGGTCGACGGACAGCTCATGATCCGTTCAAGATTTATCGCCCCCTTTCCTTCTCTTCAAGAGCCCATTCCTCATCTCTCCCGACCTGTCACATGGTAGGTGACTCCACAATTCTGGCCAGGTTTTTGCTCGGGTCATTTCTTCTGTCTGGGTGTCTGTACCCCCACCCCCACCCCACCCAACCCCCCACCCTTTCCTCCACTCTCCTCCCACTCCCGTAGGTCTCCCCCCCCCCCCTCCACCCCGATTTCTCTCTGTTTCTCTCCTTTTTAATTTCATCTTTCGTTTTCATCGTTAATATTAATCATTATTATGATTGCTATTATCAGATCTATTATTTTGTTATCATTATTGTTATCAATTGTACCTTCATTCCATGTTATAGTTTAATATGCCTAGCTCAATGATTTTTTTAGCTCTACGTCTCTTTTGAATTTTGATTTATTAAATTTATTTATTTATTGTTTATATATTTATTTGCTCAGGCTCTCTATTATTAGACTTGTGTTATCTATGCTGGCAAGATCATCAACTTTTTTTGTCAAATATTCTTCCTTGTCAGTGCCCGGTTAAACTGAATAATTTTGCCTAGTGGAAGAATCTTCACACCTTTAATCTAAATAGGTCTGCCAATTTTTTTTTACCTGAATAAGTTTGTCCATAAACTTTACCTAGGTGTGTTTGTTCATAAGTTCACCCAAATGTGTTTGTCCACAAGTTCCTTGTCACAGACTTAAATGGAAATGCCTTCTTAGTCAGTAATCCACCTGTCTCACACGTAAGCTGAACTGAAGAAACAAAGACTCAAAGAATCTTGTCCATCGCACTTTCAAACTGAACGGAATGATCCTATCTGAAAGAAGACTATACTCGTTTTCCACTGGCTTATACCAAACGGTTTGGCCCAGAAGCGTTTGTACGGAATGACCTGATCTAGCAGTAAGATTACGACACATGCTTACATCGAATGACCTTGTGACCTATTAATTTGTGTACTATTAATTATTACTCATCTACCAAGAGATTTGTTTTTGTTTTTGTTTATTTGTTTGATTGTTCATCTTTTATCCGTACAATAAGTTTGATGATGATGTTAGTGATTCAGTCCTAGAACTTGTGTCCAGTTCTGATCTGAAGGATTTGTGACCCCGTCATGACGGATAAAGAGCACCAGAAACGCTTTGATTGTGAGCTTGATATGGCTCAGAGCTTTCGAGTGCTTCCTAGGACTCTGAGAACGTCTATGATTGGCTCTGTTGGGTCTGTCAGGGTAATAAAAGATCGTAATTGGTTTAGAGTTTGTACACTGTACTGAGATAAACGCTGTATGAAAATTGTTATTATCTTCGTCTGTCCACGTCATGTCATAGGCTGACGTCACAATTCGGTACTCATTCCAAGGTTTACTTGCTGGTCAGCATTATCAAATTGATCTGGTATCGGAATGCAGATAAATCAGCTGCGGCGTTGTCAAATGTTCATGGTGTTGTTGTTGTTGTTGTTGTTGTTGTTGTTGTTGTTGTTGTTGTTGTCGTCGATACTGTGTTTGCTGGGATATATTGTTGTTGTTATTACCTCCTTGGTTTCTTTGTTTCATACATGTTGCCAAAAATTTATGAAAATAACATTTCAAAATCACAGTGTCTGCGTATCGGTGTCTTAGTGGTCTCTCCTTCACTTTTGACATTTGCACTTTGCAAACCTCAATCTTTGTCATGACATTGGTTAGCTGGCCTCAGCTACTTTCTGCCATCTTGTCAACTCCATTGCTGGTGTTCATGGACACAGAGTTGTACTTGGGTGAGGATTAAAGATAGATTTTGGGTTAAACCAGGCATGTCCAAAGTCAGGCAAGTTTCATCCGGCCTAAAGCCTCGTCACATTGAATCAGTTCAGACATGGATCGTTTTTCAGCAGTACTGTTTACCGCAGTCGAGATCTTAGTGTCATCCTTCACATTAGTGCGGACAAGTTATTCTTGGATATCATTTTAAAGATGTCATAAAAAGTTCATTTTCATTGACACAAACCATAATATGGTTTGAAGAGAATGTCAAGCTAAATATTCACCCCCCCCCCCCCTCCCCAACAAACACACAGATATTTTCACCTTGTAAAATCTGGTCCTCTTCTCGAAAAATGTGGAAACCACAGAGCTAAACAATCGCCACTCGTTAAGAGCTATACTAAACTTTTATAAAACCTAGATTTACCTAGCTTGTACTCATTGTCAAATTAATGATCTTTGAGCTCAAAATGAGTGTCTACCTTACACTTTTGTTTTTTCACTAGCCCTTGTGTGAATAAAGACAATGAATAAAGACAAGCACATTAATTAGGCCGGTGAAAGACGGACCTGCGTTATGAAATATGAGTGCGGTCCTGAAGATGGAGACACAGAAATACCCCCGAAGTTGATGGAGCATGTCAGGGAGACGGGGGTAGAAGACGTACGCCGTGCACCATCTGCAGGCAACACCGACCTCTGGTTTCTGCTTACCAGATATTTGGCGCACTTTACATCTCCGGGCTAGACAACACAATGAATAGGGCCTTTTGACACGTTATTGCTGGTGTTTTGGTGTGAGTTTTTTTTTAATATATTTTTTTTTATTAACCTAGATGTCATCTTGGCTTGCTCAGCTCAGTAAACAGCTGGCTGGGTCGCCGGTCTTATCCGAATACTCATCGGTAGTTGAAGTTGTCGGATTAGGATTTCAGTTGAGTTTTTGTGCAACAAAGTATATGTGTTATTGATGTTGTATCAAGTCCCGCCAGTGGCCAAGTCTTCTTCCCTTGTTGGTATCAGGGCAGTGGTTATCCAGCATTGATCATAGGGACCTCCCTATCCTGTTGCACCATGTTTTTAACCTATAGTTAGACTAGTCAAATAACATAAGATATGGGAAAAGGTTATTAATTTTTCTGTACTTTTAATAATTAAGTCATAAAATGTAAGAGTTGGTCATTAGTTATTCTGTAATTTTACTAATCACGTCAAATAAAATGTGATTTGTTGTTGTTGTTGTTGTTGTTGTTGCTGTTGTTGTTGTTGTTGTTGCTGTTGTTGTAATTTCTATTTTTATTTTTGAAACAACTTAAAATCAGACCTCTGTATTTCGGTTTACTACAAAAAAGGCAGGCGCGCTGGTATGCGACATGTTTCAAGTAGGTCTCGTAGTATAAGCGAACTCAATGCTCGAGTCGTTTCCTTTCAAAGTTTGTCACTTGCGACTTTCAAGGAGAGAAGTAATCATTAGGAGAGTGGGAGTAGAAGGGGGGGGGGGGGGTGAGGTCGAAATGCAAGATCATCAGCAACCAGCTGTTCTCAATGTTATTGACCCTGATTCAGATCTTAGATTTTTTCTTTTTTAACTAGATGAGTGCAAGTGAGACGAAACATCAAACGAAGATGACTGGCGATAAAGGACCTCGTTTTTTTTTTTTTTTTCTTCTTCTTCTTCCTCTTCTTTTTCATCGTCTGTCTGTCTGTGTTGTCTGTCTGCCCGTTAGATCGCCTTCCTGTCTATCTTCTTCTCCGTCCTCTATTTGTCTGTCTGTATATTTGTCTGTGTGTCTGTCTGTCTATCTGCCGATATTCGATAGAAAGGCCAAACGGACAGGGTAGACAGGGCAAGCAGACAGAGGGAGAGACAGACAGATATATCGAAAGGCAGATTTATGCATTGTTGGATTTATCCACCGATGGATAAATGGATGGACGAATAAAGGAATGAACAGATGAATGAAAGAACAGATGAATGAATAATTGAATGGATGGATGGATGGATGGATGGATGGATGAATGGATGGATGGGTGGAATGGGTGGATAGATGGATGGATGAAATGGATGGATGGATGGATGGATGGATGGATGGATGGATAAACAGTGTGGCAAGAGAGTGAGACACAGGGAAGAGAGCATAGAGAGACCAAGAAACTGTCACGCCAAAGAAGACAGTTTTCCTCAGTTGTCTTCATATTATCTTTCGTACATTCTCAGTCCCCTCGTGCATGAGAAGAAACGACGTACAGATATGTTGAATCTATTTGGCGTCGTTACCCATACATGAAATAATATTCTTTGGTCTAAGACCTGACTTCAGTTTGGTGTGTTCCCAATCCTGTAGTTTTTCAAACTGCGCCCAGCCTACCCGAACACAGAATGACATCGACGAATGTTCGTCTCCTGCTAGATCTATGCCATTTCTTAACTCAAAACCGACGCACTTGTTGAAGCCTATGCGGTTATCTTTCTGTTTGTCTACCTGCACGCCCCCTGCGTTTTTCACAAACCTATCTATCTATTTGATGTGTACACGGCTGTCGGCTTGCGTGACAACCAGTGCGTTGGTTCACCTGTGTGTAGCCAGCGACATACATAGATCATGCCGACTGTTGCACAGTTTCGCCGTTCAGTTTGCACGCTAGCACAGTTGCACTGTTTCCCAGCCAAAAAGGCAGTAACTAGGTCACAGAAAATATGCCTATCTAACGGCTTAGCATGCACGGCGCGTCTTTTTTCATTGGCAGCTATTTTTGGGGAGGGCCGCTTTTATCTATCTCTTCTTTACATCTCGTCTTCCCACTCTCCCTACTCAAAAACACACACGCACACACACGGACAGACACACAGACACGCACATAGATATAGTCTACCACACATAGAAATATGCAGATGTAGGCACATATAGACACACACACACCTATGCAGACAACACACTTATAGACACGCACACAGACATACATACTGACACAAAGACGCACAAAGATGCAGACAAGCAATGAAATGACATAGACACTTTTTACCTCTTGATCTCTTCCTTCTTTTTTTCTCTCCACTACATTATTTGCCACTTTACCTCCTCTTATCTCGATATAATCAGGTTTCAGATACCTAACTCATCGCTCTCTGTCTCCACCATGTTTGACGTGTGACAGACCTTACACAAATCCCCACAGTTCTTAGATCCCGTTGGTAGCTACTTGTCAAGAGGACACTAGTATTCTATCCTCCCCCCCCCCCCACTCACCTTTTCCAACTCCACCCCTCTCCTTTCCTGCATAACTTAAATTATTCTGTGCCGTCATAATATGTAAAAACAAACAAACAAGCAGACTTATTATGACTTTAAAGTCCCCTTTATGGAAGTGCTAAAACACACAAAGAGACAGAAGAAAAAGAAGAATTTACACGTCTTTATTATTGTCTTACTTTCGATCGGCAGTTTCCCTTTCTATATCTCGCCCCCACCCCCACCCCCACCTCCTTAAATCTCAGAGAAGAAAGTCCCGATTCCTGCTCCTCCCCCCCCCCCTCCCTCCCCCACCATCCTCAATCCTCAATGTCTTTTTCTCTTTTCTCTCTTCATCTAAAATTTCTGGCTAAAATAATGTGTCAAGTCATAGATAGTAGGATAAACCGAAACAATAATCCGTATGAGACCGAATCGATTAACCAAGTCAAGGAATCAAGGAATTAACACCTCTTGTTATCCGATATTAAGAACCCCTGCAATAAGTTTCCGAATCCTTGCACTTTTACCAATACAAACTGATAGTGATTTTTTTGCTCCATTTCGGCACCGAATCAATTTTAATTAAGAACTTTGTAATAAATCGTCGTTTTCGTATTATGCAGAAGGACTTGGATTATCATTTTTAATTAAGGGACCATATTTCACAGTGTACTTTATCGCTGTGATAAAAGTGTCCGATTCTGAAGGCCGTCTGGCTCTGTATTAGACTAGGCAGAAGGTCGGTGTTGTGTTTCGCTTATTCCATTGTGAGGACAGAGACAGCAATTGTATGCAAGATTTCAGTGCTTTATGTTATAGGATACCGAGAAATCAGATAGATAATGGTGGGGGAGAGAAACCACTTAAATTCAGAATAATTGCCGACAGACAGACAGACAAATGTATGGACAGACAGACAGACAGATAGACAGACAGACAGACAGATAGACAGGCAGACAGACGGACGGACGAACGGGTGGGTGGGTGGGTGGATGAGGGAGAAAGGGAGGGGTGGGTAGGAAAAGGCAGGGTAAGACTGGGTAGGTGGATAAGTAGGTAGGTAGGTCGCTAAGTAGTTAGGTAGATAGGTAGGTTAAGTAGATAGAGAGAGACTGACAGCTTGATAGGTCGACAGACAAACATGATGTTATTTTTTCAACTTAATCACTTTTAAACTTTTTAATTCATCAGGTTAGTTATGTTTGTTTAAGTCTTTAAGACATTTATGTCAATTTAAAGACAGCATTCCTTTAGTGTTGTACTGCCACAGTTTGTAAAAGTTGTCTCCGTGAGGTGGAGGTTAGCTTGGAAGTTGAATGTCTGAGCTGGTCAAAGGGCCTTTACGATGCCCACAGACCTTTCACAATGAAAGTTGTCAATCAACCACAGTGATATCATTGGGACACTGAACTCCATCAATTTGTCTGTGTTGTATTGTCAAAGTGTTTTTTTTTTTTTTTAATTTTATTTTTCAAGATATTTTTTTAAATAAAACTGTCACTATGGGGATGGAAGTTTAATTATCTATTATTGTTGTTGTTATTGTTGTTGTCTTCATTGTTGTTGTTGCTGTTTTTGTTGCTGCTGCTGCTGTTGTTGTTGTTGTTGTTGCTGTTGTTGTTACTTTGTTTTTACTAATCATCCTTTCATCAAGAAGCTACACAAGTTTTTTATTTTCACTTATTGTAATTGCACTGACTCCGTTTATCATTTCACGCATCATAACTGCGGGAGTGACTTGATTGATGTTTATAACACATTAATTTATTATATCAACAATGCGAGTTCAAAGGATGCAAAGTTGAACATTTCGTATCTTAGTGCTGAATCATGTCGAAGCTAGTCAAGTAGAAAAAAAAAAAACCCTGAATATTAAGATTGGCTTTGTTATTGATCATCATAGGTCATATCCTTTGATATATGATACATGTATATACATTTTCCGGTCTATTCGTTTCATTTATTTCTTGATAAATCTTGAGGGATTTTTTTTTTTTTTTTAAGAACCAAGTCTAGTCTATGCAGACGCATGCATACAGTAAGAGTTTGTAAACATGCACAGATGGTGAGGAAGTCATCCACGATAACGAGTTACTCACCGACAAGTTGGGCTCAGAGAAGGAGAGAGCCAGATGACGCTCGTCTGTCGCGATCTTGTCCTAGATTGTACACTGCCAATCCATGTAATGGGAGGGGGGGGGGGG
>JBCAUA010552884.1:0-16563 GCA_038406235.1 Peronia verruculata | reverse complement strand
TTCTTTCTTTCTTTCTTTCTTTCTTTCTTTCTTTCTTTCTTTCTTTCTTTCTCTTTCTTTCTTTCTTTCTTTCTTTCCTTTCTGTCTGTCTGTCTGTCTGTTTTTTTTGTTCTTCTCTCTCTATCTTTCATTTCTTGTTTCGCTTGTTTTTTTAAATATTTTTTATTTATTTATTCTTCACTCTCCCTTTATCCGTGGTTTTTTTCCCCCTTTCTTTCTCTCTCCCCTCCCAGCCATTGTCCAATCCCTTGCTGTCAAGTTATGACATTGTTATCTACTATTGTATCCGTCAGCCTTGGTTCCGAGCTACACCCAAGATAAGATGTCATGATGATGAAGTGGCCGATCCAGATGGAATATATTTAAAGGGTGTACTTGGTGCCTAATTAATTATTTTTTTCACGTGCCCGGCGGTCTGTGCTGCACAGAAAGAGGGGGGGGGGGGATCACAGCAAGGTCAGCAGGTTCAACTATAGTCAAGAGGAGATGATATAAATGCAATAAAATTTGTATAAATTTGAAAAATAAAACATGTATAAATTTCATGCCGGCGTGTGATAAAAGACACGTCTGAACTGTGTTTAGGGAAGGAATTCTCAGATCCTAATCATTTTAGAGTCAAAATACTCAGCCAGAGACTTGACAAGTGCGACCTCACTTGTGCGAATTTTAAAATTAATTTTAGGCCAGCATGCCATTTTAAAAAATGAAAAAAAAAATCAATTTTACAATACACAATATCAATAAATACGCATGTTAAGAAAAACAAAACAAAACAAAAATAACAATAAAATAGGCATATTATCATTAAGAAATATAAATATCCAACAAGTGACCATTAATTCTGAAATATAAAATATTATTATTGTAATATATAATAATGCATATACTATTATATTTTATTACTATATATTATTTAGTAGTAATAATATTATATTTTAGTAAGATGGATCCGTGCTGTGGATGTGCAGGAATCTGAAGATCACGACTTTGTAAGTGTTGATAGATTGAGCCTCCGTCAAGACAAGTGCGATGAAACGTGTGCATGTATAAAGTTTGAAAAATAACAGTAATTTAATCTCAGGCCAGCACGTGATGTGAGATAAACCGTCTTCATATCTACAAGAAACATTATTTATCTTCACCTGACCTGACGGATTTGTGCATGTTCAGAGCACAAAACTCCCGTAGGGGAAACAGCTTGGCACGTCTAGGATTTACTATCTCCTCAGGTGCGAACACTAACGCTTCGTCTTTTGAGGTGGGGAAAAAGAAAACTGGTATCACTGCTATTCGTTCAGCTGGCATTTGCAGCCTAAGGGAGGGGTGGTTGTTCAGGACCAGGAGAAGAGAGTGAGGTGGGGGGGGGGGGGTGGGGGGGATGGGAAGGGATGTCAAAGGTGCTTTTGATGGCATGATATAATAAGTAACATCACCATATTCATTTGCAAGGTCCTTATAGCAAATTTTGTCTGAGGCCTACATAAAATCTACGAGTTGAACGTAATTATCAGCTAAAAATTTAAAAGCCATTTTTTGTTGTTGTTGTTTTTTTAATGCACACTCATGAACAACGACATGAACTACCACCACCATTTTCTAATTACCAGAATGATTCTGTAGATTGAAACAGTCAGTTTTTTTTTATCAAGGAGACTTTTTTTTTTCCGGAGTGTCTGTCTGGGTCTAGTATTGCAATGAGGAAGCATAGGCAAATAAAAAATTTGCACCATATAGTAAACGCGAAAACAATTTTGTATTGGCTCGCACACGGGAGCATCTGTGCGCAGTTTTTTGGGGGGAGGGGAGATGGGTTGGAGGGCGGCGCTTTTTTAAAGATCGGACCATCAGCCTGAGTTTAATTTTGATTGTCAAAATACAGCACTAGAACCTGATCATACTTTGTGGCCAGAAAAAAAAAAAAATGATATTCAGAAGACAGATAAAGAGGACGAGAGAGGAAGAGAAAAAGAGAGAAGTGTATTGATGATATGTTCAGGAATCTCGTAAATGGCTCCTGTCTCTCCACTTCCTTGTACTCCTGCAACAGGCTGAGTTTGAAATAAACACAGTGTTTAAGTTCATGATGGAGACCGAAGGTTACGTTCATTGACACAACTGAGTGGAAAGTGCAGAGTATTTAGTCACTTTTCATGTAAAAGGTTTGTTTTCGTCCATTAGCAAAATTAGCATAGTCATTAAAATGCCTTCATTAAAGTTCATTAAAAATAATAATTTCAGTTAATGTATTAGAGGCTTTAAGACATTATGGAAACAACAACAAACGTCAACAACAACAACAACAACAACAACAACAGCAACAACAACAACAACAACAACAACAACAACACTAACATCAACAGCAACAGTAAACTAATGACTCTTGACTAAACAGAGCACAGCATCACTATTTTATTTATCAGTTCTAACTATTCAGGATGACGAGCTGACATTAACCGTTGGTAGATATTTCTAGTTACTTGGGAGAGCAGAATCAAACAAACACACAAACAAAGTGAATCAGGTAAACAAAACAAACAAAATCTGATCTAATCTGAGCAGTATCCAGAATATATATGACCATCTGTTGTAATGTAGACGGTCATAAGTTTGAAGTTATTTTTGTGTAAAAAAAAAAAAAAGAGAGAGAGAGATAACACTCATCGTTGATTTTTAAAAAAATAGATATTTGACAGAACACAAACAAAACACACAAATGAACAAACAAAGCGTAAGATTGATAGATTGATAAAAAATCTGTGGTAAAACATCACCTGAAAAAAAATGTGAACCCAGTCGTATGCAACCGTTTTCTTTGATTAACTATCAATGACTATCACTTTTTCTTTTTTTTTTTTTTTAAAGAATGAACTGTTATCTCTGAGATACAACAGTAAGTGTCTTTAACTGACATTGCCTTCAAGTATGTCACTTTTTACGCTCGTATAAACTAAGAACAGAGAGAAAAACATCTCCGTTCCATACAAGACTGAAAAAATAATTATTACTAAACAACGAACAAAGACAGACATTCGTTTACTGTTAAGGGTTATTATTCGTTATCACTGTAGCTGAATAACGATAAAATCGTGCAATTTTTGCTTCAGTGTAATGTTACAAAGCCTGTTGCGCGTCCATACTCGGCTTGTTGAATACAAGTCGACACTGTTTTTCAGCTAAACCAATCAATTACAACAATATCGGTTTCTAATTAAATGTAAAGGGACATTTTAAGTTATCATCTTTGAACATAACAAATTAACATAAGTATCATCCAGTAATTTGGCGGGTTACAGTATCCAGCAGTCGCGTACAACCACAAGGTTTGACAGTAGTTCATAATTTCAAGCCGACACTTGAACTGAAAACCACCGAGTTCATGTGTTTGAAAATGTAAGCCGTAAACCAAATAGCCTACACGTAATACAAAGCTGATGGCTGTTTGATTGGTTTGAGCTCAGATGTTGTGTCGATGAACTCGGCTGATGATTAAATGATGGCAATTAAAGATAGCGGGGATGAATGTGAATCGAGTTTAATATCAATTGATTATATCAGAGACCAGCCTGTTGTAACAAGTAAAAACGTACCAGCAGGTGGCTTATAATGATTCCAAACCATTCTATCTTGATATCTATACTGAATGAATAGCGTATTCGAGATCGGTCACATGATCGAAAGTTTTTTTGCGTACACACTGATTAATTTCTGTACATACTGCTGCGTATGGCAGCTGATTTTAGAGCATTCTGAGATATTCACACCATATAACAAACCCATGTGTGAGCGAGGCCCCTTCGATCTTGCTACCGACCTCGAAATGTCTCAAAGTCACATGAAAGAGCTAGCTCGCGTAATGAATGTCATCGGAATACTATTTAATAATAATAATAAGCTAAATAATAATGTAATAATAATAACAACAACAATAATAATAGCAATAGCAGTTGTATAATAGTATTAATTATAACAGCAGCATTAGGGATGATACACGTAATATTAAATCTAGTAACCATGCATAATAACATTAATTACAATAAACAGCATTTACGTGGTAACGCTTGTTCTTGTGCGGGCTGCGAGCGCTTTACAGTTTGTAACTGCCCCAGCAAACTTTACAGTATATTCGTGAGGCTAAAAAACAAAACACACACACACACACACACACACAAAAAAAAACACACACACACACAGACTGTCGATTGATCCATATTAACATTGGCATATTTTGTCCTTGACGGCCACCGAAAATAATATTCTCGCATTGGTTTTCCAAGACCTGTGGGCTAATTCAACTGTTTGAATTGTGTGATGAGAAAAAAAAGTGTTTTTAAGCACGAAGAAAGAGATTTTGTAAAGTGCAAAGAGGACTAGGTCTGGATCCCGGCTTGACCACGTTATCCGTGGAATTGGCGTGGAAACAAACGACGCAAAATATAATAATAACAGTAATAGCTAACGGCATTTATATATATCGCTTTTTTCCTGAAGGACTCGAAGTGCTTTACAGAACTTGATTTTTTTATTATTTGTTTTTATTTACAACCGCACTGGTAGAAAATGCCGTAATTGTATAATACAAACAGGAGCAACAGCATATTTAGGAAATATCGCACAAAACATCGGATCTTTTTACGTAGATTGCATGAGACACTTATTCCTTCTTGTTTCTGCCCAGTTTGTGTCTGTTGCTAAAATAAAAGACAACACAATCACGACATTGTGTTGTTTCGATTAGGCTATTTGCTATCAGATGGTCAAAATAGTCCCAGTGCTCTGTTAGTACCTACCAGTTAGTCTTTCAATTGTAACTGAGAGTCCCAGATACACCTTTTGTCTCATCCATACTCTTATCCTAACCCGGGGCTTTAATCTAACTCTCAATCCAACGTTAACCTTAGCACATCTGTACCTGGTATGGAATCTCTCCTTTCTTTACTCTAGAATCGAAATCCAGAATCTAAAAGGTCTGTGCTAAAGTCCCGATACAAATCAAATTTGCAAATGATGGGATTTGATTGGTGCCCAATGAAAACCTGGTCGCTGTAGGTCACTGAGTACATTTTGACCACCTGGTCACAGTATTACTACTGCGATTAATGATTCACCAGCAATTGTGTTCCACATTACCAACAAAGAAGCGTGACATGGGTTTTTTTCTAGTGAGTTAGCTTAGCGCTAAACTGAGAACATCAGTACGGTTACGGCTGTAACGAGTTGCACAAAACAGGGTGAATCATCACGTCAAAACTCACAAAAGACGCAAACTATAATATAGTAATAACAGTAATAACAAAGGGCATTTATATATGAAGGATTTCGGGGGCAAAATGAGACATATCCAAAATCGCCGTTTAGAGAAAAATGACGATTTGTTCTTCAGCAGTTATCATTAAGAACTAGAATTTTCTGAAGACTTTTCGAGAAGAAAGTCGCTTTAGGTGAAAAGGAAAGTCCTTACCATACAGCACTCTCACAATTCTCAATATTGAGGGGTATAACTCAAATTAAAAAAAAAAAAAAAACGGCGTTTGTTTCGTTTTGCCCTGAAACCCTTCATATAGAGCGCCTTTTCCATGAAGGACTCGAAGCGCTTTACAGAAGTTACAACCATACTGGCGGAATATGCCTTAGTACAAATATGACCAACAGCATAATAAGAAACAGAAAGAGAATCCACAGCCTTAGTGTGACATTTTCTAAAATATAGGTCAAATCCGAAATTGTCTAGCGACTCAAAACAAATCGATACGTTCACTACACCCACGTGATCAGTGGGAAACTTAGAACGTGTCTGAAGCAGCACTTATTCAGTCTTTTTTATCGAAACGGTTTTGTAAGCTGCATTACATATTTTCACATATTGTGTTATCAAGACGTTGAAAGTTAGAACAGGAAAAAATCGGTTTTGGTCGGTGATTCATTTTGTTCGTATAAACATTTGTATAATATTATGTTATACAGTGTATTATGTATATCTGTCGGAGTAACGCTTTTCAAAGGTCGACATGGATTATTCACATGGTTTATACAAACACATGTTTTCAGGAACTTAATGGGCTCTTGAGCGCATGGTCTGTTGCATTAGTTATGAAGCACGAAATCATAATTTGACTCAATATTGACCGCGTATGGTTTTTGTTGTGGTTTCCTTGCGGATTAGCGAGAATTCCGAAACCTTGGACTTGGGCAACAGATGGGAAAGCCTTTGCCTAACGAGAGGGTTCAGCTGGAGAAGAAAGCCTGCATTTACGAGTATTAATTTAATAATATTGCGAACACTGACTTTGGGAAAAAACAAAAAACAAAAAAAAAACAACAAAAACTGTGTGGTCTGAAGGTGGAATGGGGGCAGGGGAGGGGAGCGCACCTTATGAAAATCAAGGAAGTAAAGACATGCATATCATTTGTGTGTTTTTTACAATTCAATATAATAATTTGCCCGATGACGAATCCGACTGGCTCAAAAAACCTGACCGGTTCCCTTACTTTTTTCAGTTTTTGACATATCGAGTTCCTCAGATTTTTGGTTCCTTTTAGTGCATCACCTTACTTGCCGGTAGTCAGACAGTCTTAAATATTTAAACGTTTTCAATAATGAAATAGTGATAATGATGATAATAATAAAATTAATAATGATACCAAGATCATTTTGGCTTTTTTTTAAAAAATGATATAAAGTTACAAGACAATGTTTTTCCAATAAGGGGCTAGGCTTTGTGGAGTTGAGAGACGTTGTATCGGACAGTGGTAGCACAGGTCACTTCTAGCCTTATATTTTCTAGCATACGTGGAGCAGAAAGAGAGAGAGAGAGAGAGAGAGAGGAGAAAAATAAATGTTTCATTGTTTTGAGTGCAGTATCGCCTGCTAGTGGGGATATACTATTCACGACTAAAAATAGAAATAGGAGAAAAAATAAAGAAAGAAAGAAAGAAACGCCGGAAGAGGGGCGGGGTGAAATAGTAGAAGTCATGGGTTATTGAGTTGCAAAAAAGGTGGAGAAACCACAACTGAAATTTAGTGAAATGATATGGTCATGTGTCTGTTTAATCAGACCCTGCGACTGCAAAATCCACCTTGCAAAGCATAGTAAGAGACAGTGGTAGTTGGGGTAGATAAAAAGGAGAAGCAACATCTTAGAAGAGCCAAGAATGGGATTTTGCGGAGTCTCAGACAGCAGCAAAGTACTGAGAAGATTGAAGGAGGTTGGGGGCCTAGCGCCACATGACCGAAGTCAAGCGATGGGTAGGTGAAAGGTGAACGTTTCAGGAAAATGAGATCCAGGATAGTCAAACTAAGAAGGTAAAGGCAGTGACAAACGATCTTCTGATTGACTTGGTATCAAGGATACCATCGTATTCCATACTATTTTTGCTCACTACGATAGTACGGCATGCCATCAAATCAAGGTATCGAATCAGAGTGAGCAGTTTCTCGCACATGAAGTATGAAGCACTTGGCGAGCAAATCAAATAACTGAAGACCCGGAACTTCCCACAAATGATGGGGTTTGGGGCAGCTCTGGGTTAACTGATTGCAAAGCTTCCCCCGACCATCGGTTATCAATAGCAAGCGCTGATTGTAAGTCTGAGTAGTGAACTTGCATGTGGGACTTAGTCGTCACTTTTTTTTTTTTAATAGCATGTACCCGTCCATATTTACAAGGTGTTGTTTCTTCTTTTATCGGCATACATAAAGAATTAACAATAAACATTCTCCCCAAATCAAGTGTTATCAATGCCAAAGCACATACCCGAGCACTCTCATGAATTCGAATATGATCTGGTAGTACTCTTTGCATTTCTGTTTCTTTTATTGACATGTTACTACTCTTTTCCGACAGACAGACTGGGAGATAAAGCCGAGTTTAACCCTAGAAATGTTAAGAGATTGAACTGATCACAGACTCACTCGTCAGTCACTGAATATACTTCTCACATAACAACGATGTAGTAGAACAACTTATTCTTCATATAACGCATTCAAACCTAAACTGGCATTTCTTCAACATTAATAAATGTCATGGAAAAGATCTTCAGTGGTGCTATATTTTCACTTTATTCTGACATTGGTAGGGTTAAGACGAAACGTGTGAACCTATTCTTAGTACTTTTATCCACGAAACTTGTGAAACTATTCGTGGTACTTTTATCCTATCTCCCTCAAACAATATTTACTTTGCAGACACCAGACAGGACTCGTGTTTGTACAAGGGAGGGACAGATCAGTTCCTGTAGATTGCTGTAAATGAAATTTACCCACACATCGTTCTTAGGAATCAATCACACGGAAAGGTGGCTATTACCAAAGTGACTTATCTACTACACATAGTGCTTCCGAAATAGTTAATGAAACGTCATGAAAATGTTATTACTACCGACTTTTTTTTCGTCCTACATTGATATTCATAAGAAACATCTCCTGGGTTTAAATCCTCATGCTGCAGCCTTGCGTTTAGTTATTATCAGTTTTTTTCCCATCTAGATCACACTTTCCTATTTTAATGACCTGTATGTAATGAATAGCCTTATATCTGTACAGCACGACTGATTTGAAGAAAAATATCGCAAATCAGTCACATTCTAAAACTGATATTATACCTATATGGTGTGAAGCCTTTGGCTTGGGGTGACATGCTGAGTGTCCTTTTTATGTATAGTTACCAGAGAGTTACTTGTGGGGCTCTAATCTGTTGAAAATGGAAGTTATAAAACTCTGGTCATTATTTCGATGCAAGTACAATGACAGTCTTCAATTCGTCCAGGTAAATTTTTCCCAGAGACAGTTCCTTCCAAGAATTCCATTTCATAGAATTGTTTTTAGCATGCCTATTTCACATAGTTGTTTCCAGTGTAACTCTATACTAATCTGTTACAATAAACATCCTATTGCCCATGCAAGAGCAACAGGACTTGGCCTTGGTATTCATTCAGGTAACTGTTTTTGTGCTTAATATTTTACGACTTGCCATAAAAAAAAAAAAAAAACTATAAATCTGTTGACATTGGCTAAATGAAAATATTAGGAACAACTTGCAGCCTACATGTTTCATAGAAAGTCATATTATAAATCAGTCTTAAAATGCTGGCAACAGCAGTGCTGTCGGCTGTTTGCAGCTTGTAGAATTTGGTTGCAATTTGGTGCAATCGATTGACAAAATATTGCTCTTACATGACGTTAATTCTCCATTTTCGGTAAAACGTATGGATATAATGGGTTGGATGCAACATATGGCCAGTTGAAATTGAAACATGCGTACCCCAGATGCTGGAAAGTCTGCCAATATTTGCCCCATGTAATCCTCTGGGCTTAAGGTTCAAAGGTGCACTAGTACAAAAGGTGTTTCCTCTCTGAAAAGTTAAAAGACTGCAGTCCGTTCTGTGTACGGGTTGGCAAAAGAACACATTGCAAGGGGAAGTCTTAGATAAATAAAATCAGGAAATACAGTCACGAGTGGTGAGTTTAGTGCATAAACTTTAATAATCGCCTTCCTTCTTGAATATTGACATGTGTTAGTTTTCTGTGTCATTCGAATTTGCGCACTGCCCTGATCAACCAACATCTGGGACCATTTCCTGCAGAGGCAAAAGGGTAAAATGAGTGAGAATATGCGGATAAGATTACCTCTAACTGGGATATGAGATTGGAATGGATCATGACAGATAAAGTTTGTGTGGGGTTTACCCGACATGAAGAGATTGGCATCGGTCCATATACCTCCCCCCTCCTACCCCTTCCTTCTAACCCCTCCCGCCCCTATCCCCACCAACTCCCGCCCCTCTTCCCTCTATTTTCTTTTTTTACTCATGAGTTCCTCAAAGTTAGTGTGACAATCGGAAATTGAAGTTGTTTCTGCTATTTCTGTAGAGGTGTCCGTTATGATTCAATCTGTTTTGTTAGTGCGAAGTATAAGAACATTCCCTAACGGTTAGCCAAGGAACTTATGGAGAGCAGACTTGAAACAAAACAGCCTGTGTCTCGGGTTCCAATACCGGACGCCATGGCCGATGCTATTTTGCCATGTTTGGCGTCCTTTACTACTCGTGGAGTTGGCCACTATTCTGATCTAGTGAATCTTTTCTTATAAACAAATGGATTCTTTTTTTTTAATCGAGAGTTACAGCAAGGGCAGAATACAAAGGACGTGCAATCATAAAATAATGACAGTGAATTTCGTTCATTCGTGAAATCATGAACACGTGAACGGGGTTAACTCGGTGCCTTTCCCTCATGGGCATGGCCCCACACACAGCATGTGTAACGTCATCAGTCCGCTCTCCAGTATAAAAAATATAAGCTCCTTGCGGCTAGCCAGGAAATGATTCTGAGACATTTACTAACTCAAATCACGTGTTGCCTGGCCTGATTAGTCATAACATGGTTGAGGTTAGAGTGGAAGTAAGAGCGCACACCTAGTACGTGATCGGGCTGTGTCACCAGATGTACTCCCCTTGAGGCCAAAACGATAATGGACAATCATGTCAGATGAATATCGAAACTGGAAAAATAATATAATTTTAAATAAATAAATAAATAAATAAGTAGATAAATAAATAGATAAATAAATAAAAGTAATTAAAAAAAAAAGTATTAAAACTGTTATTGATTTGTGGATTGCAGCAACAGTACGAAAAATAATAGCAACAATAACCAAGAATTTCAACATCAGCAACAAAAATTAAATAGGTAAGAACAATATAGAAATATACATCTATTCACATATCCTTTCAAATATAAACATATTCTACATAAAATTTTAAATTATAAATTTCATTTTTTTAGTGTGTGTGTGTCTGTGTGTGTGTAAATTGTACTATTTAAAAAAATTCGTACAATTTTATTTTCATGCTACCACTCATTATTTCAACCAATGCCTATGTCGTCCCCTCCCCTCTCACCCCCACACCACAACTCTCCTCCCTCTTTCAGCAAATTGCCTGACCGTCGACCCAATTTTCTTCCATTTGCAGTGCCTGGTCTCAGAAATATAATACAACATCGTAAGGATTTTTTCCTCCTCTCACTTGCATTGTGGGTTACAGAAAAGTCTGAAATAACATTCATCATAGGAATGGATGAAAAGATTTTTTTTTTGGCGGCTTGATAATTCATTTACATGTTTCAAAGAGGAAGAGCACAAGTTGTTCCCTCCTCCTGTGTCTCCTATGTGTTCACCTTCACATTCTTCTTCTTTTTGCGTTGATGATTAGAACATCAGCAGCAATGACCGTAACATTGACACCACCACCACAACAACATCAGCTTTAACTATAACATTAACAAGCAGAACAACATTGACAACAACAACAACAACAGCAACAACAACAACAACAGCAACAACAACAACAACAACACGCATTATAACAATAACAACATCTGCAACTACAACAACAATAGCAGCAACAGCAATAACAACAACCTGAAATCCTATAGGCCATCCAATATTCAACTCTCCCTGAGGAAAAATTTTCCTTATCAAAATAAAATCCAAAGTAGATTGTGCATAGTCTCTTTGCCATATTACCTTTGACTTCCAAGAAATAAACCTTTCTGCACCTGTGAAGCTAATTCATTCCACCGAACAATAATCATCTACTTGTACTCAAACATTTGAGTAGTAAAGAAGTTTGAGATGTTTCAAACTGAAGAACAGAAGAGATGTTAAGGGTAACCCTGTGGAGACAGTGCCGAGACCACAAATACTAAGGATTTAATTAAACTGAATTTTTTTTCCCAGCATATTGATGTTATGATAACGATGTATATGATTACAACGAAGGACTTTATGTTTATAGCCTGCACTCTGTCCTGTACTCCCTCATCCCTCACTCCCTCCCAATGGCTCACTGCTTCCCAAATCATTATTTTATTAATTATTATTAATATTATATGATGAAGATAACATGCAGTGCTGTATAGTGAAAGGGTTCATAAGCTGCATTCTTTTTTACGCCAGTAGGATCATTGTCTTCAGATCATTGACTAAATTTAAGGCATTTTGAACCGGTACTTCATAGAGTTCAGTATTCCACAGCCAAGATTTTATGTTAAAGTAAATCATATATCTGAGTACTGCGGACCTAACAATTTCATTCATGCTGATAAGACTGAGGGGTCAAACAATAGATGATAATTATATTAAATTGTTCCCTTCACTCCCTTTCTGTTCACATTTCTGGTTGTGGAGGCCTTTAATTGTTTAGAGGACATGACACAAAGAAACAAGAATGAAGGGCTGCTGGGGGGGGGGGGGGGAGAATGGAGGGGGAGGAAAGAAAGGAGGGGAAAAAGAGGAGGACATAATTAAATTCCAGTGAAGTATGCCAGCAGGACAGTTGTCTGTTGTGTGTGTGTGTGTGTTTTTGTGTGTTTGTGTGTGTGTGTGTATGTGTGTGGAAAAGGGGAAAAAAAAAGGGGGGGGGGAGGGGGGACACCGGAGTAAGAAAATGACACATGAATGAACGCTTAATAGCTCCATGTCTTGGAAAGATCTGAGAATTGAGAGAACACTCGTAGAACATTGAAATCCAGTTTTCGATAATGGCCTCATATAATGTTATATTATATATGTATATATTATTGTTAATATAATTTCTGTCCTTGTGTATGTAGTTTCGAGCTCTGTTTGTTATAAAATGTCTTCCACTCCGCAACTTAATGTTAATAAACGTTGTTTGACGCCCTCGAGATGTTTTATATTTCACATGCTTTAATGAGTTTAGTTTTGTGTTGTTGCTAATTGAGTGTAGCAAAAAATCGTTCAGGAATGATAAACATGTTCCCTAGAGTGCATGCCTATTTGCTTGCTTGTGTGCAAACATGCTACAATTTCTGTTCGTGAAATGTACACGAACATCACGGGTCATGGATTGTTATGATACCTGAACATGGCATTTTGTTGTTTGTTTTTATTTTGTTTTGTTTTGTTTCGATGAAGCGCTTGTCTATCTCATTAGACTGTTATTCTTCTCAACACTTAACTCCCTCCGGAGTCGTCGGGGCATCTTCTGACGAATTTTACTTTTCATCCGTCGCAGTGCGGACTATGGCCGTGGTGTGCGCAAAATAATTTTAATGTTCTTCTGGCCTATACCTACATAGATCTTGCCGTCCATCTGTTTTTTTTTTTTTTTTCGTCTAGCTCCTTTCCGCTTCCATTCTATAGTTCCTTGTGGTAGTTGTAGCAAGATCACTGGGTGTTATTATGTGGCCCTATGATCTCAATTTCCTGTTTTCTAGAAGATTACCCAGCTCCCCCCCCCCCCTCCCCAAAAAAAGAAGTCGAAAAAGAGAATCGCCAATGGTTACTCAGATATTCAGTGATCTGATCTTAGGTGGCCAGAGTGTGTCGAGGAATCAGCCAAAGGTGCTCCCCCCCCCTCCCATTCATGAAGTGCCATGTGGGCAGTGAAGTCTCCTCCACAGTATTTTCCTAGAAGAGAACGGGGAAGTCTCAAGGAACTAAGCAACAGCCGAGATATTGTTGTTGTTACTTACGAAGCTGGCACTGTTTCATGTGTGGTGTTTATGAGTATCTGTTTTAATTTTTCTTCTAAAGAATAGTTTATCCGTAGACTTCAAGGTCCTTCCCCACAGAACATCTCTTTTCACAAAGGATCCTCCCTGTCCCCATACACACATACACACTCGTACACGTTTGAAACGTATGAAATTCTAGAACAAACCTCATTCATGGAAAATATTTGCAGACTTTGGGAAAAACAGACGTTGCCAAACTTCTTAAAAAAAAAAAAAAATGTCTTTTTATTATCTGCATTCCAGTTTTGCTAGCTGGCGTATTTAGCAGTAAAAGCAAGTGGATTGTTATTATTTATTTTTTCATTTTAGTCGTTTGCAGTCTAAGAAATACGTATATGATAGTCGCCAGATTCAGTGAGAATTTCTTGAACGTGATCTATCGTATTCAAAATTGTTACGCCAGAACAACGCCATACGTAGCTGTGTAAATTATCCTCTACATAAATAATTCCCTGGTATTCGATATGGACCTACAGTAAATATAGATTAGATTTTATTGTTTTGCTTTGTGGAAAGATTAGTTAATGGAGAACTGAAGAAAGATTCAATGGCAGTCCTACAGGAAGACAAGTAGACGTAGACAAAGCATTATCGAGGCACAAACGGACAAACATACCACAATGTGAACTGATATTGTGAGATAAATGATTTTGAGAAATAGGGATATTGCATACAATAAGATGGCAGATTTGCAAATTTACACTGATAATTTTAAGTGGAGAGTGGCTGGCTTGTCTGAACAGCATCATATAATCATTTTGAATCGATCTCACCATTTTGTGAACGCTTTTCAGTAGACCAGCCTCTCCAAAAGAGGTGACTATAATTTTTTTGTTTTTCTTAAGCCTTTCAATCCTAAGAAATAGGATTATCTCGGCTTGAAGTTGCCAATTTTTGCTGACAAACTTTGTGGGTAGAAATTTGGAATTTGGAAATTTTGCCCCAACAGCGGCACTCAGCCTACCCTTCCATCGATTTTGAACTGGCAAGGGTTCTTTAACGTGCGTAACGTACACACGGGACCTCCGAAATATATTCGCCCTTATCCGAGAAAGCTGGACGTCGGGCTATAAATTTATTTATAACTTGGGACATTTGTTATAATTGCTGGGAGTGTATATAGTATAGATAGCCTACCATAAGACAGCAGTTTTTGCCTGGACAATGACCGTCTTCACGCATGGGCCAGTTGGGCACTTGCCCGTGGCCCCACGAACATAAAAGCCCCAGGCCGATCTTCTGTGTATGTTGATGTATGCTTAATTTTATCTACCACTTTGCATTTTTGTTCCCGTGAGTAGTTGTTATGGGGTTTTCTATATATTTCTTTACTCGTGTGCCCTCGGTCCACCCGCTGTTTTAAAGCCGCCTGGAGTCATTTGGTACGTCCGTGACTATAGTTGTACATCAGTCTCCACCATCCCTGATGGTTATGGGCTAGGATCTGACTGTTTTTGCTCACAATTTTGAAACTATAAGTATCTCTTAATCCCCAACGTGTTTCAAGGCCGATTTAGTGAAAGACGCCCCTCAACTCTAACATTAGAACGACCGCACTTACGAGTACCAACAACAAAGTGTCTGTTAGTAAGGGTAAACATTCCGCTATTACCATTTAGGCCAGTGTTTTTGTTCTGTTTGGCTTGGGTGTGGGTTTTACGCCAGATCACCAGGATCAGGACTACACTGTGTCTTGGCCCGTGCTGTTATTTCCTGAGCATGGTTAGTTAAATGTCGTTAAAGGAACGTCTGCAGGTTTCCAGCCAACGTAATTACTTCACTTTGCCAGAAACATGCACTATAATGCAAGTATTGCAAAGTAGAATTTAACAAAATCATTTTTTCTCTTGTTATTTGAAACACTTGATCTCGATCTCTCTTCCCCCTCTCCCCCCCCCCCCCCTTCCCAAAAATAATGACGACGGACAAAACAAAACAAAGAAATAATCCAAAACAAACAAACAAACAAACAAACAAAAAATTCATCCCATGGTCAAAATCTGCCATCACCGATGATTCAGATAACAAGAGTGTAAGGGATTAATTTATTATCTGCTTTTCCATTGATGTATTATATACTTTTTGTACCCGGCAAAAAGAAGTAATTTAGCTGGTGTTAAAATGGCCCATTGACATTTTGCCGATACCAGCATAATGGGCGTAGACACGGAAGTCAATGGCGTGGAGTGCTGAGATGCTCAACATTAAATTCCTAGTGTGAACTGGCAAATCCGCGGTGATAATGTATTTATACAACTAAGTATAACACGCCGCAAGTCTACCTCTTACGTCTCCTAGAGAACAATCATTATGCTCATGACTAGTCCACACGGGAAGAGATTTATAATATTTATATCCTTCTGGGAAACAGTTTGACGGCGGGTTTCGTCATTGGAGTGAGAACTGTGTTTATTTTTCTCACTAAACTACGCCAGCCAATCTGTCCCTGATTGTATGTGTGTGTGTTTGGCTGTGTGTGCGTATGTATGTATAATTCTGCGTAGGCGTGAGCAAGTACGCGAAAACAAAACAACAACAAGAACCTTAAGAAATGGCAACACTATCATGGATTTAAGAAAAGGTTGTAAAACATTGAAGTGAAACAAAAGCACTCTTAATATGTGGCCGTAAAGGAGACTAAAACACACACACACACTCAAAGTTTTAAATCTAAAACAGGAGCAAGAACAAATCGGAAGAATAGCTAATAGGTTTAAATCCCTCTCATTATTGGTTGCAGAGATTGAGTTTTTTTCTTTTTTCTTTTTTTTTTTTTTAAGGCTATGAAATCGGCGACATGCGCAAGAAAACAACGACTACTACTAAAGGATCACTGTTCTCCGAGTAGAAGGACTTGCCGGGAGAGACCCAGACTTGAAAATGCCGTAGATAATACGCTATCTACTTGACTTTTCCAAGTCAATAAGGAGAAGTCTTTGCCATTTTAAACTGATTTAGCTCGCAAATCCAATATATTGTCATTTAATAGATTTTGGGCTCAAGGCCTAGTTGAAATGATATAT
>JBCAUA010552773.1:0-16564 GCA_038406235.1 Peronia verruculata | reverse complement strand
CCCCGCCCCACGCCTACCAGATATGGCCTGTGCTTGAGAAGACAAAAAGTTGGGAATAGTTCATATTCGACGGAGCAAAAAACTGAAAATCCCGGTTCAAGTGTTTGTACCCACTTGCTAGAAATTGAACACTCACTGATAATTGTTACCGCTCCACCACGAGATCTGAGAACAATTGTCACCGGTCCCGTGCAATTTTCTGTATTGTTCTCTGTCAGTATGTACAGTTTGAAGTGTTTGTGCCCCTCAGCCTATTAACATTATACGGGGATTTCCAGCCGTTCGTTTGGTCGGAACAAATATATTACAAAGCGTCTGTATCAAGGAGTGTTATAAGCTCCTTGGTCTGTATGCTAGAAAATGTATGTTTCTATGTAGATCTATCTGCTCATGTGCCTTTTACTATCGTCTCATATTCGCTGCAACAGTTCTTGTTATACCATGTCTATAGGAAGGCTACGATAAAAGAATAACCTCCTTGCCTCGGCGTGTAATCTTCAAGATAGAATATATCAATGCTGTTTAAGATGTTCTAGTTAGAACTATTCACAATGAACCTTTTATATTATAGACAGAATGCACTAAGAACCCATGATTTTAAATTCTTTATTTTTCTGTCTCAAAATACAAAACTCTTTTATTTTCTGTTTGATACCTTTGCACTTCTCGAGAATGATGGTTAAGCACAGACTTTTATTACTCATGAAACTAAAAACAACAACAACAACAACAACAACAACAACAACAGCAACAACAACACGAAAATCCTTCAAATCGTTGATAAATGAAGATGAACAATGTATACATAATACATATGATATAAATATAAATAGGATACATTTTTTCAGTGTTTGATTCATATTTTATTATTGATTTTATGTTGTTGTTATTATTTATTTATTAATTTTCTTTTTCTTGTACGATCACAGCCTTAAAAAAATCTCTTCGAATTGTAACATTAATGAAGGACACTAGCAAAATCATGCCAGCAACAAATAGGTCGGAGTGGAGAAAAACTGGTAATAGGGGAAGGAAGGCTTGTAAAAACGAAAAGACAGAACAGTCGAACAGAAGTGAGTGAGTCAGAGCCAAGTCTGGAGGGTGGTCCACTGATTGTCCAGTATCCACCTGTGTGCACCGGATCTGACCTGAGATCCCACCTGACATTGTATTCAGATGAACGACTTACTAGCTTTAACCTAGCTATTGTCAACCTTATTATCTATACATATGTCGACTCCAGTGGGAAAACCAGATGTCACATTTTCTACAAGGGAGAAAAACAGAAATTAAAGTTTAGAAGTCTATAGTTTTTCAATTTATACCCTTTTATAAACTCTCTTGTTAGCGGAACTTACCTGGTTTTTCCGAATTATTGTTCCGGTTAACAAATCTGAGCGGTGTTCTTTATAAGGCAATAACTCATTTCTTCACCAAAATGTGACATCTGGTCTTTCTACTGTGGTTTTCATATGCAGTCCAAGGCAGTAAAGTGGCATCTGGAAAATCTCCTTGCCTGCTGTCAAGCAAGTGTATTGTAATGGTAATTCTTGACCCACAGACATAATAGAAACAATAGTGATTATGGTTTAATTCTTAGTACTTATTTAACCGAATCAAAGTGCTCAAATTCTAGGCTATAAGTAAATTATAAAATTTAATAATTCTCACAGTAGTTTATTAAATTATTTTTTTTTCTGCTACATTGACAGCAGCCCAAACAGCCTACCGGTACTGTTATCAATTCCTTGCCACAATGAATGGTCTTGTCATGACACTTTCCTCTTACATCTCCACGTAGTGGGTATCTGAGTAATGCATTTAATTATAACTTATAGTATATTCAATTTATTGTTCAAATCATACTCTCAATTTGACCAATGCAGTAAAAAAGATTTTTCTTTCTTGTTTCCCCCTCTTTTTTTTTTTTTTTAAATGTCGATGGCATAGCGGTTCGGCCGTCGAACTCGGGATCTAATCCTGACTGGTCCCGACATGTTGTCCTTGGGAAAGGCAATTTACACACGTTTCCTGACTTGACCCAGGTTTCAATGGGTACCAGGCTATAAACAGTAACTGATATTGTTAGATTGATACGGATTTGAGCACCTAACAGGTAGCCGCCTTGTATGCTCCCAGGAAGCTGAGAACGTTTATGAGTGTCATCTTTGGATATGTTGGTTTAACAATAGATTGTAAAGCGCTTACAGCCTGTACTGCACGGGGATAAGTGCTATAAAAACACTCTCTATTACACTTGCATTTAAATAACTACTAAATTCAACCTATCCTCATGACATTTGGAAGGCATATTTGCACAATCTTTTGAGTTATTTTCATATTGACATGGGTTTTTCAGCTGGAGAAAATCAGATTTTTCTTTTCTTTGATTATTATGATAAATAGGTTAAATATTTGTTCGGGCACACGTAAACTTACGAAACTATTGACTTATTTTTATCTACTGGCGTTGTTAAAAATGCCGATAGTTTACTGTTTCTCATTTTTTTTCATTGAGGGAGATCTAGAAATAGTTACCATAAAGGCCAGAGTGAGAGCCAGCCAAATGGAGAGAAATATTACGAATGAGACCGTGTCAATGTATTTTCCTATGGTTTTGTACTTGTTATACGAACTCTTCGTGTCCTCCGTCTCGTACAACTTGGCACCATTACTTGATGACGTACTTGCCGAAGTGAACCGAGGGTTTCCGACATTCTCCGAGGGTGTTTCGTTTGGACCAAGGAAAGATGATACTGTACTCTTCGAGTTCGTGATGATGTCTGTCTTCTTTTTGAGATTCTCGACCTCTTTCAACTGTTTGTCCTCTCTGTCTTCCATGTGATGCAGTTTAACGATGATGATCGAGTCGATGACGGTGAAGAGAGACATGGTGAGCAAAGAGAAGAGATAGATGGTTATGATTGGCACGGGGTGAGAGGCCCTTGGTAACATACCGCTGACCACACTCATGAACACACTCAGTGACAGCAGGACAGCCATTCCATAGCCAATTTTCTCGCCAGACTCTACAGGAATGATGAAGACCAGCAAATTCATGAAGGACAAAAACACGACCGGTAGTACAATGACTATGATGATGATCAGAGGGTTTCTTCTGATTTGGAAAGTGATTTTAATGCCCGAAACACCACCATATTCAGCTGAAGTGTAATTAAGAATGATTACATCGCCATTGATATAGTCCCACTCGCCTCCTTTCATGAAGGAAGAGATTCCTACGTTGTTTCCTGTGCTGATGAAGGACAGTTCTTCCCTGTTATAGCCCATGGCTGAGAGCTCAATGTAGCAAGTCTGTTCATCATACGGGTAATACGTCATGTCCAGCTCACAAGCCGCTGTAAACAAACTTCCAGGGAACCAGGTCACATAACCATTGTTGGCGATACTGATGGTCGAATCATCGTCAGAAAAGATGTCCCGGTCTCCTAATGTGTTTACAAGGACAAACATGGGGCTCCAAACCTGTGAAGTCCTTGGGTGGATGATCTCTTGACCTCCGTAGTCGTCAGGACTCCATGCCAACAGCTCATCGTACCAAAAAGTGGGCAACACTCCGTTACAAACAAAACTCTGGGATATCTCGTCCACTTGAACTATGGACAGCAGTTCGAAGGTAACCATTACGTACATTGTTCTGGACTGGTCAAGCAATGGGGCTATATCTGTATTATAAACAGAACTGTCAAGCTTGTCCCGGTAAATGTCCATGTGGTGGCTGTAATTCTGACCACAATTCACTTCGACCACCGTCACTGCCAAGATCACAAAGAAGAGGCAACCAACATGCCATCTCTGAGATGTAGAGGAAAGCCAGGGTCTAGGCCGGCACATGATCGAAGCCATCATACCGCGGTACAAATTCTTCAAGGAATCTTTGAAATAGATAGAGCACACATAATTATTTCCATTCAATATATTATGTGGTTTATATCTGAGAAATAAAGTCACCCCGTGGAATGGCGATTGGTTACATTTATCTCCTGTAGCATCAATATGCATAAAAGGATAAACAAAATAAATTAATAAATAAAGCTATTTATTTCTTTAGTATCATAAATTTCATACATAGCAGGATGGACACACAAGTACGTCAGATTTAACACGACTTTTTTAATGGCCCATTAAATTTAAATGTTATTCAAACAGTCTCGGTTACAGTATGATGGGCAGAAAATTTTGTTAATTTATTATAAGCTAAAAAACCCTAAAATAAAAAAGCTAAAACAGATGTTAAACTGTCACCGAATACAAACTGTGTTCAACATTGTCGTCCGAAATGGAATTTTAAAAAGATATTTCACAGGATAAGAGATATTACCATTACGTTATAAGCCCTCCACACTTACAGCTAGCCAACGATGTGACAATTCACAGAGTCAGGACAGAAGGAAAGAGACAACCTTAGTAGCTTTGAACGACCAATTAGAGTTGATTATGTTGTACTGACAATCGATTGATCACACAAAGAGCTACAGAAGTTGAATCTAGACCATAGATTACCAACATCTTGAAGTAGCGCACCTTAACCTACTGGAGTTCTAAGAGTTTGATCTCTTTAAACAGTCGTTCAACAAATGATTTACTTCTAACAATGACACGATCCTTGTCCTATTTGATCAGTAAGACTGAACTCTCATTTCCTGACAGTAACAGCGTAATAGAAACACTACCTCCAACTTTCCAGTGGTATGTGTACCTTTAAGGGTTAAGTAGTTTAAGTGCGAAAATTTTTAGTTGTTGGTCGTGTTTTTGTTTGTTCGTTTGTCTATGTGATTTGGAACATATGTTTAATCTAAGAAAGCACAATACTTGGTTAATCTCTGAAAACTAAGCAGCCAAAGTAGTGACAAACAGGCTGCTTGTTTTCTTTTCTTTCTGTGTGAGTGGGGGGGGGGGGGACTCTTGATCGAAGAGTCAGGCCTAAACGTCGGAGATTCGAATTCTACCGAGAAACTGGGAATATGTAGAAGGCGCTTCATTGACTTATCAGTCTTTTGGCTTCTTGGTTAGGAAAGCAATCTATCCCTCTGGGATAAGAGCGAATGTTAGTTGTGGGAGATCACTTTATGTTGCTCTCATTAAACAGTCCTTTATCAGATAAACTCAGATGAAGGGTAAACCAAGAATGAAACACTACCCGCTCAAAATTTCCAAATTCAGAATTTCATCCTTCTGAATTAGCTGCCTATTTATAGCTGAGATAAATCTACATTTAATGAGTCAAAGGGTACACAATCATATAATTAAATAATTTCAGCCAAACGAAGATGAAGGCAGTCCTGCTTGTGAAGCTGGTCTTTCATTAGATAAATTTGTCACATGAAAAGAGGATTAGAATGACCATAACAGGTCTGTTTTTTCTGTTGTCCACATCTCTGACAGACAATCAATTCACTGAACAAAATCGATTTTTGTCAATGCTTCTATATTCTCCACTTCCATTTTAAACAGCAGAATCAACCCTCAGTAAATATCAGTTATGGACTTTATTGACAAAAGCTTTTAATACAAATGACGCTGTCATTATTTCTGTTTAATTTTAATTGCTCCAGGTAAATAGATTCATGGAGAAAAAACGAAGGTGATCCAACAAAAAGACAATCATCTGGAACATTGAATATAGAATAAGTGGATTTTTTTCCGAAAAATTGTTTCCCAGTAAAATGGTAATTTGCCCCACCCATTTTTTTTTTCTACTGAACTCCCCTCCGGCAGATTTGGTTGGGGGAGGGGGGAGGGAGGGGGCGATTTGAGTGTCGGGTTTAATCAAAATGTTCCTGTTTTACGAGAACCATAGACGGGACCAAAAAAAAAATCGAAATATTGATCAAGATGTTGGTTCAATATTGATCAAGATGCTGATTCATTGTGTTATTGTTACAGTTAGTGTCGTCAACTCACGTACCTCTGGTCGTTACGTAATAGTGTTGTATAATTGTCGACCTCATAACTCACGGAGGAACTTAACCATGTGAGGTTTTCATAGAGACTACGTCAGAGTTTCGTATGGAAGGGTTTGTGCAAATTTTAAGTCAGGCAGACAGTTCAGTACACATTTGCTCGGTCTGCATCACACTGTAATAATATGCAATAGTTTAGCTAACTGTTCCATAAACTGTCTATTTATCGCCAATCTACAACATTAAAACAAAACAAGAACAAAACAAAAATCTCAGTTTACATAAAAAGCGTGACGCCTAGCACAGTGATTCTGCCGTAGTCAAAAGGCACTCGTTGGCCATATTGTCATGTCATTATATCTGTAGAGTTATCAGTTAAGTGCTCTCATATCAGCAGGTGTTTTTAGGATCGTAAACGCTCTTATAGTCTGAGGAGGGTTTAAGGTTTCCGATTATCATGATGGGCACTAAGATGCTCTCCCAACACTTAACGTATCTACAAAGAGGTTTGAATGGGCAACGATGGACTTGGTAAATTTAAAAATAATAACTTGACTGGGGAATTTCAGTTTGGGTTCAAACTGCACATCTATAATAGTACCGTGTCGTTCACATCAGCTGTGCATTTCTTAGTCAATTAAGCACCTGCCTTCTTTTTTGTTTTTAAGTCCTGTAGAACAATTGTAAGTCTATCCTTTGTTTGGCATTTGTGTGCTGTTTTTGCAACGATAGACGCCTGTCCTCTTGATCCATTGTTAGACATATTTCTTAGATTGGTACACCAAGTACTTGGAAAGCTCCTTTGTTATGTCTCAGACTAATGTCAATAACGACGAAACAATCAGTAATGTTAAACATGAAGAAACATTCAGTAGTAATGGAAACAAGCTCAATAGACGCTATAAGTGAAGATCTAGATCTAACTTAGATCTATATTTCTGTCTCTTCTTACTCTGTTTTCTGTGTTTTTACTCCATTTCGCTACAGGTTGGCTAGACAACAGGGGTTGATAGCTGAAAATCAGCGGGATAGGTAGTGTTAATGCAAGAGGGAGAGGAAGAGAAGATTCTATGTTGTAATAAGCAAAGACAGAACGATATACACAGAGACAGGAAAATTAAGAGAAAGAGAGAAAAAGATACGCCCATAAAAAGACAGAAACAGAGAAATGGATAGACAGATACACAGACAAGGAGGCACAAAGACTCACCGAGGGACTGAGACATAGAGACAGAGGTGGGATTGAAAAGCAAGAAAATGTTGGGGGTGAAAACTGAGAAAGATGTGTCGCAGGAGACAGCGAAGAGAGGAAGAAAAATGTGATCCGATGTATTAGGGAGAGAGAGAGAGAGAGAGAGAGAGAGAGGAAAAGAGAATTAAACACACAGACAGAGAAATAGAGAAACAGAGAGACTGACACACACGCCGACAGATGGATAAACAGGCAGACAGATACAAAGACATACAGGCAGACAGGTACACTGTTTTACATTATCTTGTCTTGTAACCAGTTGCTGCTGATGTTGTTGTCTGTGTTACAGTCGTTGTTGTTGTTGCTGTATTTGTGCTTCCTGTCTTAGTACAGGATTATTACTATTGTTGTTATAGATTTTGTTGTCGATACTTATTGTTTTTGTTGTTATTGTCGACATCATTGTTGATGGCGTTGTTGATGATGTCATTATTGTTATTATTGTTGCCATCGTTGTTGATGTCGTGCTGATGTTGTTTTTAATGTCATTGTTGTTGATAATGTTGTCGAGGTCGTTGTCAATGTTACAGTTTATGTTTTTTTAATTTTTTGTTGCTGCTGGTGATGTTTTTAATAGTGTTGTTGTTGATTCACTCTTGATGATGGTGTGGATGTTTTAAATCTTGATTTTGTTGTAGATGATGTTGTTAATGTTGTTGTCAATGATGTTGTTCTTGATGCTGTTGTTGATGTCTCAGATAATGTTATTTTTGATATTGTTGTTGATGTTGTTTTTCCCAGTTATGCAGTTGTTGTTTTTGTATGGTTTTGTTTTACTCTTTCTCTGTGTTTTCTTCTGCCTCCATTTTCTCTTCTGGTTTATTTTCTTCTTTTTCCCCCCCCTCTTCATCTTCTTCATCTATATTTTCCCCCGCATTTTATTTTTACTTGATGCACAATAATAACGAGACAAAGTAAGAAAACTACATGAAGCGTAATTTATTATCTGAGAATACACTTACGTAGAGATAGTAGTGCTCCTTATACCTTTTATCAATTGCAGGACATTTTTACTCATTGGAAGAAATTGGCACTGATTGGAAGAATCATGAAATGGCAAAGTTTTACCACATTTATTATTGTCAAAGGTAATAGCTGTTTTGTTTTTTTAGTGACCCACTATTTTTTGGCTCTTCAATATGCTAATTTTTTTTTTTCTATTACCAATTAAACAGATCAAACTCGTGTGTATAATTATCGGCTGTTGAATAAACGTGAACAAAGAATAAGGTTTGATGTAATGATGACAATTGACTTAGGAAAATCAAGATTGCAACACAAATAGAATTAAACACTTTATTCTTTATCAGCGAACATGAATACGTGTACAAGATTTCTAAATAAGGTTCTGGTTAACTAGAGGTGGACATATTATTGTGAAATTTGTATTGTTGGTGACTTATGTGAAATTTGTTATATTGATGGAATTGCCTGCTTGACTTACGTTCTATACAGCCATCTTCTACTATGTCCTTTATACTATAATTTTAGAATAGACGATACCATCTCGCTATCTGCTAAACTTATTAATACATGCAATGGCTGTCCGCAGAGTTATGAGGAAATTAACCTTAGGAAATATTTATGTTTATTTTGATCTAACTGAAAATCACACAAGATTTGCTACTACTCTTTGGCTACTTTTCATTGTCGTCTCCCTGAAGATCGACATGCATTGGGCCACGGATGAGCAAGAGAGTAGCTAGAAATCGTCTAGAGAAGTTTGCATCAAACACTAGAGCCAATCTGGCATATTTTTCTCTGCGATTGTCATCATAAACTGACTCCCCCCCTCCCCCCGTCCACCCATCACCCTTTCTCCCAAGATACGGTTCTAGAGGCCCAGACAGCTGATAACATGATGGCGCCATGTTAAGCTCCCACCCACAGTGATGGCGCCAGTCGATTGTAAATTTGGAACTGTCGGTTGCGCCTGAATCATGACGACTTTGCTCAAGTCTCTTGCGGTGCACAGCTTCTCTCCATCGCTCAAGTGTTTCAGAATAACGAGCTCATAAACGCGAGCAATGTTTTGTGGGTGTCTTGACGATTGTGGGCATCGAGAGCAAGATACTTCTTCCAGACTGGTATGGCCTGCCTTGAACAAATTATACCAATGATATACTTGACTTTTGCTCATTGCTTCCTTACCATATGTGATAACAATTTCATTGTAGATTTCGATAAGATTTTTTCCTTTTGCATACAAGAATACCCCTCCCTTCTTCTCCGCTCCCACCCCCCCCCTTTCCCACCCTCCCACCCCCACCTCTACCTTTGGCCATTCTGCAATCGAAACGTCCAAGTTTATTTAACATTATGTTAAAATGGCCTTCAACGCTGGTGATATTTACCACTATGAGCCTTGGATTTCCTCTTGGACACTGTTTACAGATTTTAAAAACATTGGTTATCCTGGAAGTTATGGCTATTTTCTTATTGCTTTCCGGAGAGCCCTCGTACTACAATATAATATATTGTTAAAAGTATTGACGAAAGCTTCTGAAAGTATCAAACAGAATAGATACTGCTCAAACATCTATCATCACTTAGGTGTATAGTAACAAAGTTCTTGTCTGATCGGGTTGAGGCTTCCATCTGGGTGGTTGCTATCGAAATACCTGTCTCCATTATTCGAATCCTCCGTGTCAATTACAATATATTCATTTCTAGCATCCATATTTTTGACAGCTTGGCAAGCTCCCTTAAAACGATAGAGATAGAAGGGATCGGCTGTGGGCAGAAATATTGGATTATAGGCTGGACCGTCCGAGCGGCAACAGTACCAAGGGTAGTAATCATTAAGCGATTCTGAAATACTGGCATCTGGAGTGTAACCCCCGAGGCTGTTGTGGGCGCTATATGCATAGTTCTCTAAGTCCATCTGAAGCCATCCCCTGCTAAAGCCTGGAGGACAGGAGTCCCCGACCCTGTTGATACAGTAAGATCCTGCAGGCCAGGACATGGCTGAGATAGCCGCCAGTTTCGTGCAGAAGTTCAAAACCACAAAATTGTTACGTCCCTCACTGGTCAGTGTGCCAGCAGGAAGGTTAGACGGTGAGGAAACTTCATTCCGAGATGGTGCACCATCAGATTCCGTGTTAAGTTTGTGATAGCCTTTCTTCCATTCAGTATTTCGGGGACATCCAGTGATAGGTTCCAGCAAACTGTAGTTACCCTCAGGCCATGGCTGGGAGCGAAACAAGTACTCGACTGATTGATTCAGTGCTGACACTTGTTGACCGAGGCTATTATATTGTTCATCTATAGACTGGGAGTTTTCTCCGAGGGAATGATTCAGTGTGATCAGCATGTTGTCCATGGTTTGGCAGTCACAAATCGATTGGTTCAGTGACCATAACCTTTCATCAATCATCTTTATTTCGGTATCTAGGTCATGCTGGAGTTGGGTTTGTTCTGCTAAAAGTAGATTTAAAATGTCGTCATTTGTGATGCTGCTAGAAGCTAGAACAACGACGTTGCTCCTCTCTATAGTTAAGTCAAAATTATTATCAAATCCTGGAATATCACATCGATATCGCCCAAACGTTGTAGCCGTAGCCGTAGGCCAGGTGATTCGTAAAAACGATGCCTGAATATCCCTATTGATTTGACCGATACCTACAATGTTGTCATACAGATGCACCCCAACTTCATATTCTCTGAGCTCAGCTACAATGTTCCAGTTGCCGTTGTCGTCAGCTTTAGCGATTCGGATTCTAGTGATCTCTGACAGCGATGTCTGAGAAGGTGCTAAGTTCTTGTTGAAGGCACATTCCAGAGAGACATTCTGAGTGACATCCTTGACCACATTGTAGGTAGAAGGTGTCAGTATGAACACTGTGAGAGGGGGAGGGGTGGTGGTAACCTGTGCCGATGACAACGACACCCACATCCATAGGAAAGTGGCCACAAGATTAAATGGAAGCTGTCGAATAGATTAATGATAATTACGATAATGAATGAAATAGTGACTTAATGTCAGATGTGTCAGAGGAAACCATGTGTGTCAGATGTTTGTTTCATTTTTCTTTCTTTATTTGGGTAAATGGTATATCAGCCCTTTCATGACTACATCCTCTTAATCTGAATGATGGGCGATTTCAAAAGAGTAAGGTATAACATGAAAAGATGGTTGTATTATGTTATCAAACAATGTAAGGTATATTTAAGGGTATGAAAAGATACAAGTGGAAACACACTATTTATCTTTAGCTTTGTTCAATATTTACAGTTTTACTGGAAAAAAGTTCACATATTTGTGGTCTGCATTTTTAAGTAGATGCATTTTTATTTAACAGAAAAAACAACTAATTAGGGTGGGTTACCTAATTTTCTAAGAAAAGATTTTTCAGAGAACGACTTGGAAAGTCGTCAGCTTAGATATCAGTGCAACCCAAATGTGTTTTTGTTTTGTTTGTCATGCTTGCAACCGTTCAGTTCTAAGAGAGTTAAGATAGCCTGGTTTTTAAATGTCTAACCAGTTTCAGTGTAATGTAGAAATTTGGAAGTTTTGTTCTGACAGCGGCGTCTCTTCTACCTCATTCATCATTTTATTAGTAGTAAGTTACTATGCAGTGCATAATGTCATATGGAAAAACAAATTCAGTGACACTGCATTTTTGTTCCATTCGCGGCAATGTTTTACTTACATTCATCAATTGACTATTCACTTTCTGTCTGTCTGTTCTGTATAATATTTATGAAACAGTATTATGATGCTGGTGATAGTTACATTACGATTGAATAGAAGGTTGTTACATGACGTAGCACAATATTGAACAATACTTATTAATGTAAAGGAAAACATGTCAGTAAAAGTGTGAGTAAAAAAAAAAAAGGGTACTCCATAGGTATCAGCGATAACTCATGTACGCTTTCGTTGTTGTTCCCAAAGGTTAGGTTAGGTTCAGCCCTACATGAAGGCTATCTCAACTTTCTCTCTCTCTTTTTCATTGTCCTTTAGGCTACAGCAATGGTTGCCAGCGTACTTCTTACCCGCTTTAATTTTATAAAACCACCTTGCAAAGTTGCTGGGACATTTTACATTAAGAACGTTCTTCATGATATTGGAAACGTTTACCCAACACACTGAGTTCTTCAGGGGAACGTTTGGAAGTGGAATCGAAATGGATGTGGACCTTAAAATGGCATCGGATAACTGGAAACTTTCTTAGGACATCTTCTCTTGGCTATGTGATTAAATCTTCTCTAAGCATCTATATATCACGTGATGTAAACTCGATGCAATTTGTCACAATATCCTTACCAATCAGAAGTGTTTTAAACAAAGAAATACTTCGTTACTCAGGGGAATCGAAAACCTGGCATAAAGCACTGACATTCCTTCATTAAATCTGATCCTTTCAGGCATAAACTATTAAATTCTGGTGTAAGAGCTCTGAGTCAGTGACTCTTTTATACCATGGCCCGCACTAGCTCCAGCAAAATGGTGGATATAACAGGGAGGGCAAAATAGGAAATCGTTTCACTCAGTCCCATCACTTCCCTTTGCCAGACAAAACAGGTGCAGTGTAAATAAAGAAAACTGCAATTTTACTTCATACCATTCGATAGACTTTTTCTTCTTCTTTAGGTGTCAGGTCTGGAGCAGACATTGATAACTATGGCTTGCTAGACCTTCTGTTGTCAGTTATCCTTTTCAATAGATAGATTAATCACCACAAAAAATATAACAGTAGGAAGAAAACATTCTCTTTATATCGTAACTATTTTGGAATTTTTCATTGTGTATGTTTGAAGTCAAAAGTGCAAACGTATTTTCTTCCTCTTTACAGTGTTCAAAATCAAGACTGACCACAACAATCTCTCAATAAGCAATGTAAGCCTTGAGCAGACACAGTGCAGCAGGCACAATACAGTGCCGTTCCAATATAGAAAATGAGCTCGACCTCAGTTTCAATTTTATCGTTTCCAAATAGATTAAATTGGTTCCGGTTCAGACTCGTATTTTTGTTAGTAAGGGAATGTGCTGACTATGGAACGCAGATGTGCCGAAGAGAGGTCTATTTCATTTGAAGTCTGAAATTATGTCGATATAAACACTTTTTAAATTTATTTTTATTTCTGATAGAGCAGTTGGTTGCAATCACATTAAAAACAAGTATTGTTTACTGATCAAAGGATCCTTATCAAAAGTTTCAAATGCATGCTTAATTTCATGAACAGAGTTACGATCTTTAGCAGAAAATATTTTAACAAAACAACTTCTGGTTTCAAGGTCCGTTATCAGGCTACTTTCACTCTCTCTGCAGCGATTCTGTATGTTTGTTTAAAAATAATTCAGAAAAATCATAATCTTTAATGTCTTGATTGTAAGACAACAAAGACTTGGTGTTTGAAGAATAGTTTCCTACTCTTAGATGTAATTACTACAACTTTAATTCTGCCGAAATAGAAAACCCTACTCGTCATAGATGTCCAACTACTGACAGTTGATAAAGGTCTTAAGTTTTCAGTAGTGAAGGAGGCATTGTGAACATACATGGTTCATATTGAGAGAACAGGCTAAATAAGAAAATAATGTGAGGTCATAAAAATATTCATACTAAACACAACTTACCATCTTGTACACGAAGAACTAGCAAAACAATAGGAAACAGGGTGTTCTAGGAAAACAGCGCCTTGAGCGAGGATGTCACGCAATGTAACGGCCGTACAATTTAGATAATACTTATACTGTGCTGGGATTCTTGAAAATACTGGGAAAAAAAAAAAAAACTGTAACAGTATCAGACGGCTGTTAATCAAATAAACACCCAGGTATGTCCTGTTCATTCTGTGAAGTGCGTTCCCATTAACCGTAAGGGGTATTTGGACAGGTATTACCGCTCTCAAAGTGATATCAGATTAAGTGTAACACCAAACATTAACAAGATGAATTACGCAATTACGAAAAAAACATATTCGATATGGAACAAACGGGGCACTTATCTGTGAAGGTCTCTTAGCATTATTCATGCACACAAGACCACTAATGACGTGTTTAGGTAATTAATTCGGTGACACTTCAATTTTTTTGTCTGGCTTTGGAAATTCACGACAGGTTCTTCCAAAACTGATATATATATATATATATATAAAGCTTCATAAAATAGCAATACGCCCAACTACAGACAGTGGAAGAGGCCTGAACAAGTCTTTAACAACAACAACAACGACAACAACAACAACAACAACACCAACAACAACAACATCTCATTTACAAACATAGATCTTGAAACGGGAGAGCGGGAAGTCGACATCTTGATCTGTTCCATCCTTAGTAAACAATAATAGATTTTTAGACCGAACTTTAAAAATGAAAATGGAATATAAAGAAACAATACGAACTGTATAAGGAACATGCACGCATTATCACTGTGTTCTCTCCCCTTCCTGTAGTTAAATGCAGTCAGTACAGGACCTGACTTCTCTATCAGTTTTGATTGCAGTTTTTATTGATAGATGGCCACGTCAAAACTTGTTATTTTTTTTTTTTAGTTGAATAAAACACACGACGTGACGGCCTGTTTAAAAATCACCGAGTGACTGTCGGACAAAACCTACATTCAAATAGTTAAAAACGAATGATTTAATTCTAAGCAATAGCAGCTTGTCTTTTTGCTCAGTCATTTTTTTTTTTTTTTTTATTAACCCAGAATAATTTAATCTAAACATCTTTGTTTTGTTTTGTTTAGTTTTGTTTTCTTATGCTCTCTTATGCTAAGAACGAACTCAAGATCATTGTTTTCTTTTGTTTATTTGTCGAAACACTTTGCATGCGCTCTATTACTGGATCAGTCTTGACCAATCGGTACTTTATATTAATTTTTCACCGAAATCTGGTGCATTTAAGAAACAAACTGATAATACTTTTACCAATAGTCGCAAAATCTCATGTCTGGACTTCGTTAGAACGCTTTCTCATTTTCCTTTTTGATATGATACAAATCTAATACTGCGTTCAAATAATAATATGTTTATTTTGTAATTTGCTTAGAGTAGGCAGAGTCGCGACATAAATTTTCATTTCTCAAACACACACACACTCACATCCCCGCTGTCGTTGTCGTTGGCATCCGTTTGTCTCGAGAGACGATGGTACAGCGATAGGGTTGGGGATGGCATCTTCAACTTCCCGTGTTTTACCGAAGTCTTGCGACGACACTGGAGTGTCCCAGTGCTCTACGAGCCTGAGCCTGAGAGGGGTGGATGGAGAACGCTGGCTGCCCGGACGTCAAGTCCCCCTCCCCCCCCCCCCCCTCTGCCTTGCTGGTAGGGTCCAAAGGAAAGGATGAACCAATACCGTTTGGTACCAGCGCAGCTGCAGGAGTTGCTCGAGGGTGGGTAAGAGAGCCGGCCAACCCCCTTTGGGTCTCCAATCCGGATTTCATTTAGGGTTTACTCACTTAGCCTTTGGCTTTCCCAAGACGTCCAGAAGGCAATGGGGCTATTTACCTATAGCTAGGGTATACATACAGATAGATAAATACATTTGTCTGCTCGTGACTTCAGTTTCTGAGGAGGTGCAGTTATTCAAGAAGGAAGCTCATCTAAACTTATAGTCAATTTCGATCTTAGATAAAAGTGATAATGTGGCTGAGGATGAAGAAATCTACAATATTATTTGTCCTTTTCAACCACAGTATATAAATAGGGATATGGCAAAATATCTAGGGCCAGTATACTTTTTTTCCTTTGGTTTTTTCTTTTCCCCTTCACACATCTCTGGGCATTACTTTTATGGGGAAACCAATGGAATATTCTCTCCACGACCTTGTTTCAAGTGATCGGAAATGTCCTGATCATCAAAATAAATGAATAATAATTGAATAAAATATAACAAAAATAATAATGATAATAATAATAAGAGTAAATATTATAATAATAACAATAATATTAAATGAATAAATTAAAAAAAGATTTAAAATTAAAACAACAACAACAAAACAAAAAATGTTGGGGGAAAAAAAGCTGGTGGCACTTATGAATGTGTGAAGGTCCTGTATAAAATCCCTGTGATTTCTTACCATCCCGACGTCCAACAAGAGCCGTAGATTATCTGTGCCTTCTTTACAAAATCAAGCTGTTCTCACCTGAAGGTGAGTTCGTTTCCCTCCAGTCTGCACGAGATCAGTATAGTCAGTTTTTTTTTTTTTTTTTGCTTTTGCATGACATTCAGTCTGAGCGATTTTGCCACGTTATCTACATAACTGAGTTTTTTAACCACTGAATTCGAATAGTCACCATCATCATCATCATCATCATCATCATCATCATGATTTTATAAAAATACAATATAACTGTCAGACTGGTAAATAATAAAACAATTCAAGAAAAACATATAAAACAGAAATCTATAAAGAACTTGATAGTGATGACTAAA
>JBCAUA010552553.1:0-16564 GCA_038406235.1 Peronia verruculata | reverse complement strand
CTTATCAACCGAAGCGCGACAGGGATTCCAATATGGCGGACTTCGCTTCGCCGCGGAACGGAAATAGTGACGTAAACCCTAGGCCTGCACATTCTGTAAGTATCTATTATGTGGCGCGACCAAAACACTTTACGAACGTATCTCGTTAAACCTGCTTTGTACGTAATTTGTGTGAAGCCTTCCTTGCGTCAACCACAGATGATATCAGACTATGATATCTCTTATTTCAGTCAATCAATAATTCTTGGATCCCACACATCTGCATTCACCTCAGCACTAATACTTCATAACAGGAAGTGATTTCCGTTTGGGGTGCTATAGGCTGTGCCTGGAGACCAGGGCAGGAATGGCCTCGGAATGGGAAAAGCTGCCCGATATAAAAGGCGTGGATTCACCAGTTTAAAAAGGATTGTTTTATGATCTGCCTTATTACTTCCCTTTGTTAGATACGACTGGTACTCGGAAAAGGAGATGTCAGAGTGCAGAACCAGTTATTCGCTCTTTGTTTGAAAAATACGGTATGAGCTTCTTCAAGAAACCTGTGGTATACAGAACTTGTTTTCTTCCTTTAATAATTTTCTCTCTCTCTGTTTTTTTTTTTTTTTCAAATATTATGTATATGAGTGTGGAAGTGTGTGAATATGTGTGTGTGTGGAGGGGGGGGAGGGTGGAAATTGTGTTGTGTTGTATTGGGGTTTAACGACACATCTGCGCGATTACAGCTATATTGTGTCAAACATGGTGAGATACGTTTAAACGTCAAGAAGAAGAGAGGAAAGAGAGCGGGACACAAGACAGGAGCAAGGAAAGAGAGAAGAGATGTCTCCCCTGGAATATCGAGGATGACATTTCATTGGAGACACCCCGCCGATGACGGGCTTACACCACCTGCAGGTGGGAGTCTTTCAAATGAGATTAAGTAATTTGATTTTTTTTTCTCCCTGACATTGCTTGTTCAACATCTTTTCTGTCTTTCAAAAGGAGGCCAGTACAATAGGGCCGGTTAAATAAAACAATTCTCTCTAACGTGATGAATCTTACAATCCCACAACAACAATCGGCTTTCCCTTTCCGAGTTCTCTTCACAGACAAACCATACAGAAAAGTCACTCAAATATATGGTGTAATGATCTGGTCTTTGAGCAGATTTCGTCCTTTGACACCTGTAGGGTTAACCACCAGGTTTATTCCATTTTGAACTTTCAGATTGCCAGTGTCACCGGCTCCCTCTCCCTAAGCTGGACCGACGAGAACTTAGTGTGGGACCCGCAACATCACAATGGGATCAGCTCGCTGAATCCATATACTGACCAGGTGTGGACCCCATCTATTGCTCTGTTCAACTCAGCAGATAACAGCGAACCTATGCTGGATCCCATCTCTGCCCCGGGACCTCTATCGCTCACAGCCAATGGCAGCGTCACATGGATTCGTGAAGTCACCTTGACCTTCACCATCTCGCTCAATCCTCTGAAATTTCCTTATGACCGACAAAATTTAACCATGACATTTGTAGTCACCAGCTACGGTATCAACGCTCTAACTCTCACTACAACCATGGGGACTTTTTACTCTCAGGAATCGCCCTTTGCTTCCAACAACGAATGGAAGCTGATTTCAATAGTGCAGACAGTGTATGACAGCATAGACAGTTCTAATGAAGTCGTTAACTTTGTCACCATTTCCATCACCATCCATCGACGACCGACATTTTTCGTCCTAAACCTCTTGTTCCCAACATGCGCTCTGTCTCTTCTGAACATCTTTGTCTTTCTTCTCCCAGCCGACTCGGGAGAGAGAATCACGTTCACTATGACCGCACTCCTGGCTGTCATGTTCTTCATGGCCTCCACAACCAGTGTTCTTCCACAGGCCGCGGAAAACATCCCTCTGGTGACGAGGTACCTCGCCATCCTCACCTCCATCAACTCCTTGACCATTGTCGCAACCATCGCGGTGCTGCAGGTTCACCACAGGGAGGAGGAAAATGACCGTCGGAAAAACATCATGCACAAAGTGGTGCGACGCTTCAAAGACTGGATCTCCGGCAACAGGAGGGCAAATACTTTGACCGAAGCGAGAGGTACGAAACATAAACAAACGCATGATTCTGTCACAAATACACACACAGGAAATGGGTCAACTTTTGCAATAGATCAAATAAATAAGCTCCAGGCATCTGGCAGTCAGAACTGGGGTCAGACTGGCACTGATAAGACAGACATGTTTGAGGGTGTCCAAAGTGGGGATCTGAGCACTGGACAAACGTCACTAAAAATGAAACCTGCCAACCAAAAGAAGCTGTTGACTGTTTTCAGTCCTGCCAAAATTGCACCTGCTGCAGAAAATTTTCTACACGGTTGTAATGGTCCTTTAATTATCCCCACAGACACCATTGAGAAGGTACTTAATTCTGAAGAAGAGCAAAAAGACAATCCTGTCCAGTGCAATTTGAATGGCTGTGAAGATTCTTCCACCAGTGAACTTAACATACAAAGAAGTAATGATGACAACAAAGAGAAACTTTTCCATATTTGGCAAAGCTGTCAAGATAGACTCGCTGATGTGAGTGGTGAAAGATCGAGTTCAGAGACCTCAAGCTTCTTCACACAAGTCAGTCGACATCTGGACATGATTTTCTTTGTCACTTTCCTGCTGACCTGGAGCACTGTCACTGTTTACTACATGGCAGAACTTTTCACAGATGCCTCATAACACCTCTGCTATGTCTGAACATGATGGACACCCCATACCTTTTATTTGCCTTTTGTTTCTCTTCTCTTCCTTAACTCCTTTACTACGAGCATCCTTTCTGCACTGTGCCCCTCAAACTGATTCTTCATGGTGTCAAATGTGAATAAATAATCCATACCATTTTGTCCTGTGACTGGCTCCAATCACATTGCTGTGTGTACTACAAACGTAAGATATTCCCTCTCATTTTCTTTGTTCTTCATGTGCCACAATTTGAAACACTGGTACACAGTTCTTAGTTCATTACTTGTCTATAGATCCGTCCCATGTTCGTGTTTTCTTCCGTGTTTGGATGCGGATTTTTGGTGGGCGGACGCGGAAGCGAAACGTCTTAAGTGAAAGGCCTACAGCCGATTTCTTTTTCTTTTTCTTTTTTTTTTTCACCCTCCATAATCACTTTAATGCATGAATCAGGATAACCAACCTCTCACATTTTTTTAAAAATCACATCTAAATGGAAAATTAATAATTTGAGACATAACTTTTTATTGAATCTCATGGACGCATACATACATTTGTAGAACATTATAATTTTTATTTTAAAAAAGTATATTAAAGAGTTCTGTTCATCGATAATTATTTCATGTAGCCTTACATGCACACTTTACATTTTTGGGTCCTTAAACTGTCTAAAACTAGACATATCTTTTACCTTTTTGACATAAATTATAAGAAAGTCGTAACATTTGTAGATGCTCCCGTAATATCACAATATCAAACAACAACAACAACAACAATAGCAGCAACAACAACAAAATCGTAATGATTACGATGAATTCATAAGGACTGAGAGCCCAGCATGACTTGGGGAATCCTGGGCTGTTGATGCCTGTATTTTGTCTGCCTGTTGTTGCTCTCCCTTATGATCGACTTAACATCAACACATGACGGGGCAGTTGTACAAGCCATTTGTTTATTCATAAACCTTAAGAGTGAGAAACCAACGCTTTATCTGTCTCAGTTCTAAAAAGAATATATCAACAGAATGAAATTTCAGTACCTTTCTCCTATTGCACCATTCTACCACCAATGCGAGTAAAAGATCTCCTTTACATTTGGAGGGATAAAATAGGCCTAGGAATAATATACGTTTATCGAATCTCCTTCAACCACCAGCAGGTGTCAATACCCTGAGATATACGTAAGACAAATAAATTGATGATACAAGAATCAACATGAGAATTGCAAGGACGAACAGTGTACTTGAGTCACAAAATCGACAGGCTACAAAATGTTTGCGAGTATGGTAAGTCCGACATTGTAAAAAATATCACATGCATCTGTCTCTAAAACAAATAAACAAAACAACAACAACAACAACAACAACAAAAGACAATATAAACAAATTTACACCGATGATTTGTTGTTTTGCATTTCAAAGTTGAGTAGGAAACCAAGTCCGGTGATAGTGAAACGAAATACATGTAGCATCGGCAAGGTAAAGTTTCACAGTCTCTGGCCCCGTTGTCCTTCCCACTGACACAATGGTCGAGTCAGGCTAATGAACTAACGGAATAAATGTGATAAACACCATAAAGGTAAATCTTAACGATTAGCTTTTACTCCTGAAAACAATGGCCTGGATTGGGCCAAGTAAAACATAAATGTGATAGACACTCAGATAAAGCTACCATCTGTCTCTGAGGTAATGAACTGTTCTGGACCACTGACATATGAGATGCAACACGATGAAATCAGGCTCTCGTCAAATTTTGAGCCTATGGAGTTGTTGGTATCACTGTAAATATTATTCATTTCTCTATCAGTGTGCGAAAAAATGGTTGTTCTATCTAAATTAGAAGTTGAGATATTGGCAATTGAAGACGATGGGGGTGAACTGTTGCTGCAGCTGAATTTCTTGAGAAAATGGCCAATCACTTTTGTAAATCCTTCTTTATCTTTGTAAGACCATGCCACAAAATTACAATTTTTGGCCTTTTACTCGATCTATTTCAGTGAACTGAACTCTGAAATGCATTTTTAGAATGATATAGAAAAAAAAAAAAAATGCGTTAAAAATTAATTCACTGTTGGAAAAAAATGTGATTCTCTGGTCGGCTCAGTTTGACGAGCGCCTGACCTCAGCGTGTCTCGTCTCATATTCAAACAGATATGTGACACGAATGTACTCACTGGCTATTACTCACCAGGAGGACAATGACCAGGACTCAACTCGAGCAATCAACATGTGAAACAAACACAGAGATAATATTCACAGAAAACCAGCTGCATATGTGACAAAAATCTGTATCAGATCAGTGATAATTAAATGTGATACATGTAGATAAGTGAAATTCACAGATTAACGCTCATCTATAAAACACCAGTCTGTAGGCCAACTCAGCCAGTCTAAGAGAAATATGACTCATGTAGAAAATAACCTTCATTTAGTATCAGTGTGATACAGACAGAAACGTAAAATTCAAAAATAATTATCGCCATATCGGAAACAATGATTTGTACCATGTTAAGGCATCAGAAATATTATGTTTCACACAGATGTCACAAAACTCGAGCCTGTTCCCCGCACAACTTCTTCACGTCGAGACACTCTCCACATACACAGCGGTCTGTGCCACATGTGGCTTCCAGTAAGGAACAGAACTTTGACTGTTGTGACAATTGACTGATCAGGTCCTGGATTTCCATACGCTACCTGAACTGTTTGTGGGGAGTAAACAGGCACTCGGCAAATACTATCAGGCAAATAAATTTAAAATTTAAAGCCAGTTGAGTTCTCCAATGTTTTAGGAAGATCCATCGATCGAAGAGAGTTGTTTTACTTCATGGCTTGATCTGTAAGGGTGGGTAAGAAACCTATGATGAAAATTCTTCTCTGTGAATAAAAGACTCACAGCCAATTGAACCTATATGTCGTCCCTGTAAGTCTCTAAACACGCAAGTCAGGAAAATTGGGTCATGACTTTTTGGCTTTATTAAACTAGAATGGGTTTCGCCCACCTCATCTATAAATATCAAATCCATGGGACCAATGACAGTTACACTTTTTATCAGGTGGACCAAATGCGCGACTAAGGCCTACCATTTCACTGTGATTTATTAACGTTTTTGTATCTGCTGTTTAGAGACTTACAGGGACGATGTACTCTCCAAATAGTAATAACTGTGAGGAGTGTTCATAATTATGTAGGAAAGAGACTGCGTACTTTTGGTAAACCCATAACGTTTGGCTTGTACTGGAAATGAAGCAACATCTCGGAAACAATAGCCCTCAGCCTTCGTTGCGATTGTGCAGATGTAAGCTTGCTTGACTGGTAAGTTATCAGTATTTTATGAAATTATTGTATTCCACCGTGATCTTGGGCTTAAAGATCAAATCTTGTTTAGAGCTATAAGATTATTTATGAGCGAGAGATGAAAAAAGAAAGAAAATAAAATGCAGGACCTTGTTGACTTGTGTACAAGTGCTGAGAATCGGGGCATCGACTTGGACCCAGATAGTATTTTGGAGTGTGAGATTGCCACAATAAAGGCGAAAGTGACAGTACCAGCATATGACATGCATAAATTAGCCCATTCCTACCCAGCTTGATGTAATTTCACCCAGGTTTTAATGTTAAAAGCATCTGATATCTTATCTGACCTTGCCTAGTTGAGAGATTGCTAATGCCGCATGTTTGCCTCACTTCCTGGTTGTAAACGTAGTCCGGCCGGAGATCCGGTCGGGCATTATCCGAAATCTTGTCCTCTGCTATTGGTTCAGAAATTTAAAAAAAAAAAAGTATTAGAGAAAGTAGTGAAAAACATACATTTCGAGAAAATTGCAATTGTCTTTTTAAAATCTTTCTATACAGTTTTCTGGTGGTGTCATGTTGGTGAAGTTTTGGGGCATAACGTAAATGTTTCTGGCAGCAACCGGCATTTTTCTCACACCAGAATATGTCAAAGTGTCTAAAAATTCCCAAAATCCGATTTTGATTCTAAAACTGGTCGAAAAAAAAAATTAAATGCATTTTATGGTTTTTAGCACAGATATGTGATCTTTTTTTTTAATTCATGGAGCGATTGTCATAAAATTTGGCAAGAACACAGAACACAACAATATCCGAAAATCATCAGAGGAGACTTTTGATAACATTTAAAATGTTCTGGTAAATTTGACCTTTTTGGGTTCACGTTCCTGAATTTCCGAGACTTTTTCAAACATAGTGATTTTTGAAAATTGTATTTAAAAATGCTAATTATCAAAAAAAAAAAAAAAAATTGTTTTGATTATTGTATTTAAGGTGAACGTATACAATATCGGGTGGTCAAATTCAACATGGCAGCCGTTGCCATGGCAACCGTGAGTGATGTCACCTTTTTTTTTTTCAATTGTCTTTCTTTAATTTGATAATGTCGAATTCGATGGCAATGGTTAAAATCATCTCCTGTCAGTGGTTTTCAAAATGAACACCAAGATTTTCAAGTATAGATCCCTGAGTTTAGTCCCGAGCCTTGACATTCCTACCTTAAACAGATGGGAGGGAACAACAACGATTTGAACCAATACCTCTGAAGTCTCTAAAGACAAAGTTTCACTTTTCACATACTTATATGTAACATGTAGACTTGATATGTGATATTTCCCTTCTGTTTTATCTTTGTCATTGAACAGAGACATGGTTGTCTACAGTTAAGTCTGATATGTCAACATACTGTGGGAAAATGAAATGTTACTCTAGGAACGGACTGTGTTGAAATCAAGAGCTTTCATCTCTCATTGACAAAGAAATGACAAAATAGTCTATGCCCTGCAATGAATGAGAGGATATCTAGACTCAGGAATTTCAGGAGGTGAAAACTATATCAGGCCGTTACTGGCATCTAACTTTGAAATATTACTTGTTCCACGCGCCCTATTTTTTCCTTTTCTTTTTTTTTCTTTTCTTTTCTTTTCTTTCTCTCTTTTGTTTTCTTTTTCTTTTTCAGCCATGCATTTTATAAGTTATATTATATAATTTGCAGCCTAAAGTTTTAACTAACATTTTTTCATCTCAGAGATCTGATTTACCATCTCCCCTTTTGTTGTAGAATATTTTCAAAAAGTATTCTGTTGATTGAGAAACACCACCACCACCACCACCACCACCACCACCACAACAACAACAACAAGTAGACAAACAATAAATAAAACAAAGAGGGTAAATCTGTGTCAGATTGTGAAAGTTGGTTTATTTCAGTATCACAGGATGTTAAGAGTCCATAAATATGAAAAGTTGGCTTCTTACTGTACAACAAAGTGTTTGGCAATATACTATAATATAAAATAATAATAATGGAATGCATTAGCAGTCATAGTAGACATATTAAACGGGCAAAATTCATTATAATCATTTCAATTCATCATCTCGTGCTAGTATCAGAGGGTAAAAGGTGAATATAATCAACCATGCACTAGAGGAGCAAACATAAAAGAAGTGAATGAAACATGTTTGTTTGAACTAAAAACAACAACAAAAGCATAAAGAAGAACAATAATATAATCAGTCGGACTCATAACCCACACAGTCGTTTTATAAAAAAAAAAAAAAAAGAAAAATGACAATGCCATCAAAAATAAAATGTCAGTCATGAACACACCTATGTAGTTTGGCATAATAATGCAGAAGAAGATTTTCATAAACCCCACAATCCTCACTGTTTTCTTTATCAGTACCAGATTTGTATTGTACAGAAGGACTGACCACTGGTTTGAATTCAAACATGAGGAATGAAGAAAATAAGAACACAAGATCAACCACCAATGTCATTATAGTTCACAGAACTATTTGACAGATGAGAACAGGACTGCCTGTCTGCAATCATTTACTTAGTATATGAGTATAAACGAACAACAAAGACTATGCTCAAATATGACAAAATATTGGGACTGTCTAATTTCCAACTTTCACACATTTGGTTCTTTGTCAAGGCAGCAAAGAGTAAAAGTAAGATGTAAATCTCTGCTTATCAACAGAGACATGTCTTGTGGTCTATGGAACAAAATTACAATAACTTGTTTTGTGCATTGATTCACTGGGAAGATTTTGTAGCTCTATAAATGAAAGGGCAATTGAATCGTTCAATGTTTGAAAAATCAGAATTTAATTTGTCAACGTAAATAATCCATGTAAAGGTGCCAGTGGCCTGTCCAAATTCGACAAAGAGCTGAGGGCTACAAATGATCAAAGGAAACATTACTTAAAACAAAGCGAGACCAATACTGAGTTAAAAAACTGTCGTTCAGCAGCAGATTGGAGATTGTAGCTGGTCAAACATCAATGGATTCAATCAAGAAAGACACGGCAGGGACAGGGTGAACAGCCGCACTTTTGTCATTATCTCACCAATACAGAACGCTGACTGCTGCAACTGTCTGTATTACAAGAAAAGAGCTAGGTGGTTCTAGTGGAAGCGACTTATGTTATCCAGTTAATTATGGAACTGATGATGGATAATTAAGCGTAATGAACAAACAAAATTTGTAAACTATGTTGATTACAGATAACGGAACAAAAATCAGTTCCAAACATCATGTCCTTATAATGGTTAACAGCATTATTTACAGGAAAGCAAATGGCACCAATAAGGGTGCAAAATATAACTCTGAGATGCATAATTTAGTTTGTAAACTTCCATACATCAGATATCATAAACATGTAAATCTAAACGGCTGCACATAGTATAATATATATATTGATTGGATACCAAATCTAAAAGGTCTCACATTATGTTACAAGTACATAAATTGCAATCATGTTTCAGATTCATTAAATTTTAATCCAGATCTCTTCACTTCTCATATACAGTGTATTTGTTTAAATCTGCTTTCTCTTTTGTACAAATACAGTAAATCATTTACAATGAGATTGAATGATGCTTCATGTAGCAGAATATCTAATAAATAGTCAATATATGCATTATGTGTGATTTTTTACTGGAATCAGATGTTTTGCTGAGTGAACATTATGTGACTTGAAGTATCACGTACACAATAAAAATACCGCAAAAATAGTTTAATTATTATTCTACATCACGAGGATTGTGAAAAATTAACTCTATGCTGTACTGCAAAAATAAGAGTTTATTCAAGAATCAAGTGATAACAAACAGCGGAGTGAAAAAAGGAAGAAGAAATGGGGAGGAGACAAATGGTTGAGAGAAAGAAAAAAATGAATGTTAAAAAATCCCAGTACAATAATAACAGAGAGTATGTTGGACTAATTCTGAGGCTTCCGTTCATGACTGGCCTGACAACTTGGTGTTTGCCTGTCAGAGAACTGGCACAGAGTTCGAGTCCCAGATGGCTGTATGGTATCCAAATCAAACTATGTGTTTCGTGACTCAGCCATCTCCCGAGTTCGTGAATGTGACACTAGAGAATGTATTCACTGTCGTTAATGTAGTCAGCTCTCAATCATCATGGGCATTACCTGGCAAAGAGGATACAATCAAGGACATTCACTACATGGTAAAAGTCAAATCATCTGAGAATTTCGGGAAATGTAAATGTAATTTAGGCAAGGATCTTATCACTACTATTTCTCTCACGTCTCCGTCTGCCTGTCCTGTTGTTGTGGTTGATTCTCTTTATTAATTAATGTCATTCTTTTATATATCACACTAGTTATTTACTTATTTTTTTTTTCTATCGTTGTTTGCTATCAGTAAAGTTGTTATCATATCGTTGTCGTTGTTGGTATCACTGATTCAGTTCTAGATTAAATTTTTGAATGAGTTTGGTTTTGTTTTAGCACTGCGTGTTTTTAATCACGCCTGACTTTTCCCCCTTGTGTTTTAGTCATGCCATTTTGACTTTTGATATTGATAGAGACTATATTATAAAATTTGCAAGAAAACCCACAATAGACTTATGAAAACCGCTGATTGGATCCATCTGAAATTTGGCACACAACATTGTGATATATGGATCTGTGTTTCTATATACATAAACCCGAAAGAGGCCCATTATCTTTGACGCTATTCTACATAAAAATGCGGTAATAACTGAATAATAAACTCATAAGAGTGCTTGATCCGAATTATACGTTCAATATCAGTTCAATCAACCAAAATATCAGCATGGAGGTGCGCACGCTTTGCCATACACTTTAAGTCGCAGAGCTATTTAAAAAAAAAAAAAATCTCCCACGGTTGTCGTGGGTTCTCTTCTTGTTTTCTTAAAAGATTCTGTCCTGTCATGTTCATTTTATCCGTAAATAGAACTGATTCGTTATTGTTCTTGTTGTTATACTTATGCTTTTTTTCTTGTCATAACTTTCATTTCCTAAATCAATACGAGTTATAGTTCGTATAATTAAAATGACTTCCATATTAGTAAGTAAACTGTCATAATGTGTTACTTACCAGAAATTTCACACAAAAATCAAAGATTAATAATTACTTAATTGTTCTGCGGCTTTTGACCATAATTGATATTACTATGCATTATACCCTGTAATTCTTCAGTTATCCCAGAACGTCATTCATAATTACTCTTACTTTGGTTGTAATTGTAGAATAGTTCATTTTCGACTAAGCAAAAACCTGGCAAACTCCAAGCGGAGTGTTTGTAAAGGTACCTGCCCACAGGCTACGGAAAGCAACGGAACGGAACGAATCTTTTTCCGTCTTTATCCGTGACAAAACTTAAGGCAACAGATTGCTCCTATCAAATAAAGTAATGTTGCCGTTTCAGCGCCCACACACCAGGCAACGGTCAGTAACGGAAAGTGACCAAAAAAAATCGCATGCGCTATTTTTTCCGTTGTCCGTCGGTAAAGGGACATCACTCTTCCCATTGAACAAGCACAAACTACACACATGCGACTTCGTTTTCTCAGAACTGGCACACACGTGTTGTCGTATTCTCAAAGCTAGCCACAATGGATGACGAGAGGTTGATTTCTCTAGTTGAATAACGTCCTGTTTTGTTTGACAAAGCACATCCCAAATGCTCTTCCAGAGAAATGGGAAGAAATTGGAGAAGAAACGAATGAAAATGGTGAGTCTTATTTAGGACTAGATCTACTTTAAACGTTATGATGATGATGATTTTGATGATGATGATGATGATGGGCGAATAAATTGACAGAGGTAAAGGTAATAGTATTTTGGATAGTGGGAAAGGAATGGGTAGGAAGAGTAGATTGGCTCACTGTATTACAGGTTATAGCCCCACAACCTAATACTGTTGACTGGGGCATAGAAATACCAAACTCTTACAATAGTATGCAGACAAATGGTAGAGCCTTGGAGATACTGTATGATAGTTTCTTCATCTCATTTATCTTGTGTAAGCTATAACCAAAGGCCATAATAACATTGTAATAACAACAGGTGCATGGCAGTTTACAATTCAATATTAAAAATAACATATCATAAAAGGAGTAGGCCTATAATTTTGCAAATGCAAGTATTTCAATGTTTAATAAAAGATTGCCAATGATTAATATATTTTCTCGGTTGTTCCAAATCAAAAGTCACGTATTAACTTGATATGCGCTCTGGCTCTTTATTTAGTATGAAATTGTGTAGAACACATATTGCTTTTACAGATTTGTTTGCTGTGTGCACATTTGTCTCAATAGCTTTGTGTAGCAGTCGCCACATATTGGCCATCACACCAAAAGCGCACTCCACCTGTCGTCTAGCTCTAGAAAGGCGGAAGTTGAAAATTCTCTTTTTGTCACTAAGGTCACGATTTGGAAATGGTCTCATAATGTTAGGTTGTAAAGGGAATGCCTCATCAGCAACGAATGTATAGGGCACAACATTATCAGTATTAGGGATTGGCTCTGGGTTGGGTACTTCGAGTTTATCATTTTGCAGCAATTTCCAAAATTTACTGTCCTTGAATATGCCTCCATCACTACTGCTACCGAAGCTTCCAACATCGATGATAAGAAATCGACCGTAGGCATCAACTACAGCCATTAGAACGAGAGAGCAATCTGCGGTGCGTTTGCGATCGTTTTTCTCTTGTACCACCACCACAAAAATATCTTTTGCTTCCTATTTAGAGCCATCTTGTTAGCTTACCAGGACTGATTTTTTTCCCCCGGACCTTGTGGGTCTATAATTACGTACGGAAACAGACAAATTCTAACGGAACATTTTCCGACGTAAAATGTGCCTGGTCTGTGGGCGGCTACACTAACCCTGCCAAAAATAGAACATCCACTTGTTACCGCTCCAATACGAGATTCGAGAACAATTGTCACCAGTTCCGTGCCTTTCTTATATGTTTTTCTATGCCAGTGACAGTGGACAGTTTGCAGTGTTTGTACCTCCTACTAAAATTAGACGGGGATTTCCAGCCGTTCGCTTGGTCGGAATAGATCTATTGTTTCATTACAAAAATTACGCATTCTGGTTTGTCATCTCTTGTCTCCCTCTTTCCAGGCTGATCTTTTCCTTTTCTTCTTTTCTTCATCTTTTTTTTTTCTCGTTTTTTTCTGTCTTTCGTATTTCATGTCTTATTATTATTTCTTTACTACATTAATTTTGTGAGTGGGGTGTGAGATTTTTATTTTCGCCTCAATTTTCAAAATCTAATATTTTTCTTTGAAATATTTGTGAATGTCTCGATGTCTCTTTGCTGATACGCTGATAAAATACATGAAATAAAAATTTGATAAACTAAAATCTGGTTAAGCTATTTCTTTGCATGTGTGAATCCTTACTCACTGGTTTCTGCACTCAGCGTTGTTGTTGCTGTAGATATTTTTATTTTGTGTCTGTAATGTCACATTTAGCATATTATGTTCCCCTACAATGCATGCATTAGGTTTTGTTTCCTTTTAGAAACAGAATCTTTAACTGAAAGTTTATTTTCATAACAATGGGACTGACGGCCATAATATTGTGATCGCACAATGCTTAAATGAACGTTTTGATTGCAATTATGTCTCGTTTTACATTGCGACAAGTTCATGCTTGAAAGCGTCACTTTTAACTTTTAATTCAAAGTGTCAGAAGGAACTACCAACTATTCAGAGTCTCTACGCTGACTTTTGAGACTCAATGTAAAAGAAATACCACTTTCTGCATGACTTTCTGATATCGTGTGAGAACATGTATTCCGTCTCTACATTTTATGCTGTCTGGCAGTGAGAGGGACTTCCACTACAAACTATCATCAGCCAGCCTTTGACCAAACTGACCTCTTGACGCTTGTAGGGTTAAACTTCAGATAGAAATAGAAATTTTGAAAGCACTGAAAACGTTTTCTCACACACCACACGGCGTAATAGATAATGACCTCTTTAGCTGCTGACCTGCTTATTTATCAGAGATGGAGCTCTATAGTCTGTAGTAAGTGGACGAATGACCACTGACTGACTTTCCCGCTAACTCTCAAACTCAAAACAACAGAGCGACCACGCCCCAGACTTTGTTCTTCCCGCCTGTTCTCACCGCTCGATCTTGTTATTTATTTGATTCGATTCTTTATGGTTTTGATTCCTTTCGGCGTGCCCCGGAGGGTGGGGCCATATCGGGATATTCGTCCCTTGCACTTTTTGTCGCATGTAAGACTTTGCGTTTTGCCGGCAGCATTCGCACTCTGGCCTTTTGTGCTATTAGCTTTCCGCTCACCGAGTTCTTGCTCCATCAGGGATGCGTGCCTTTGTGCCGAGCATCACATTCCGCCCCCTGCCCCCCCCCCCCCCCCCCTGTACGTCAAAAGTAGTTACCGACTGCCACATGCTAGCCCGGCACGGCTTCCCCATGGGATCGCGACTGGTTTCCAACCTGTAAACGGTTGCCAAGGACGTGGAGTTAGGATGTGGGAGACCGCCACTTAAGGCTCCCCTCCGTCTGTCCCATGTATTTTGATTTCGCAGCTGGACCATGCTCACACTGCCCGAGGTTTCGTCCGGACACCCTCCCTGTTGAAGGTGCTACTCCGGTATTACCGAGGAGCGCAGAGAGTACTCCCTCTAGCTATGCACAATCCCACTGAGACAGGGGACTCGCGGGTTCCCCACTCCCGCGGTCCGTTTGCTTTCCTCTCAAATAGCGGGGGGATTGCCTGCCTTGTCCCACATCGGGGCACCGACGCCAGGACCATAGACTGTCCCCGTCAGCGGGGCCGGCAAAGTTTGCCACCGAACTATCCTGTTTGGTGTTTTTTCCCCGAGTTTTTCGGTACAGCTTAAGTCTAAACTTAAAAAAAAAAAAAAATCCAAATAAACCAAAGATATCAACATACCATAAATATTTGGAAGTCAAGAATTTCTCCACTCTTTCGCGTCTTTCACAACCAACGTCCTGCAACGAATGAGAAGATCCACACATGTCAAATAATTACCTCACAATACCAACATTAACAGTGTGACATATTAATGTTCTTGGTTTCCAATATCAATTTTACTTACACCACAAGCTCTTAGTGATTAACAAGATCACTTATAATATTCATCTGGTCAATAAAATTATGGAGAAATTGAAAATTAGCCAGACTGGTAATGAGACATGCCTGCCAATTAATCATAATGGCAATAGCTGTAACAACAACAATAATAATATAATAACAATAGTAATTGTAACAGTAACAAAAATGAGACAGTCTACACTCCACAAGTAAAACTAAGTAGTCCTGATAACTGAAGTAACAGAGGTTGATGTTTGGTTGTGGAGAAAATGTTTTCTCTTACTTCCTTCTGTACTTCACGTATTATGTCTACAGTGCTATCGCTCATATCTCCACATATCTTTGGATCTGCAAATCTCCAAATGTATCTTGTCACCAGTTATTTTTAATTGTTTCCTTCATTCTGTGGGCAAAATTGCAACTAGTGACTGATAATTTGCTATATAAACTGGGAACTTTTGTAATACCCAAATATTTGACATTGAAATAATCCATAATACAGATAGTTGATTTTTCCACGTCCTTTATATAGTGTATTGTAAACTTGCTTTCTCCAGAACCCTCAAACCCTAGTAATTCCGCTTTGAATGATATCCATTTCAGTTATTTTTTTAAAATCAAATTGAGAGACAAATCAGGCAAAAAGGAAAGATAAAGTAGATAAACAATATCTCACATACTCACTCTGGTAACAGTGTTGTAACACTGATCATAGAAACGGATGAACTTTGAAAATGAGAGAAAGAGAAAGGAAAACAAAGAAAGAAAGAAAAAAGAAAGAAAGATATAAGAAAGCAAAAAGAAAGAAAGAAAGAGAGAGAGAGAGAGAGAGAGGGAGAGAGAGAGAGAGAGAGAGAGAGAGAGAGAGAAAGAGAGAGAGAAGCAAACAATCAAAGAATCGATTCTAGAGGTCAGCCCAAAAACGGAATGATGATTTGGATTGGACGACCTGAAATTTGGGCCTCTCTGAACACAACCAATAACTGTTGACCCCGTTGGGAGACAGACTGGGCTGATTCAAAATTGCAACTGGAGGTGTGAATCCATGCTAGTTTGTTCAGAACCTTTACATCTTGCCTAATGACTGCCGCTTCTGTAGGCTAGAATGACGTCAGTTTACAACCTAGAGCTGTGCGCCTCCTACCAGTGGTTTATAGGTCAGGCCTTAGCACAAACCAGAGAGAGCGGGGCTGAGCAAGAAATATCAGGAAGATTTCTGTCTTAGTGGACATAGTGTGAGCTGTTTTAGCGTGGGTCTCGCTGTTTCCTCTCGCTTAACGTTGTTACTGTTACTGGTCCCGTAACCCGTCAGGGTCTTAGGGGCGCTTCATGGCGGATGAACGCTGGATCATCTGGTTCCACTTGGTGCGGTTGGGGGTGAGTGCTTGTGTGACCGCAAAGCTTTTTCCTGTCCATTCAAGGATGTTGTCGGCCCACTTCTTCCTCTGTCTG